>DWMZ01001848.1:0-15352 GCA_018249855.1 Eueides tales michaeli | reverse complement strand
AAAAGTCATTTCGTCGAGGTCAATATAACTGGAATTCGCAAATAGAGTCATATTTTTTGTAATAATAATCATTATTGACATGTGAACAGTACATTAATATGCTTATATTAATATGTGTGTATGTCTCGCTGTTGTTATTGGACAAAGTGTGACTTCGTCTAGTATATGATTTCTTCAATATATAAACAGACTTCAATATCTCTTTTTAAGTTTTTTTTATACAGTATTTAATTATATTGTCTATTTTTTAGTGTACGCAGAGGGAACTTGGGAACCTAGTGTTAAGACACTCCGTTCCACTTCCGTTCCCGGCTTTCCGCCGACTTTGAGACATTGCGTGTTGAGTGGCCGAACTCAACGCCGTGTTTTGCCTTGTTACCAGAGCGAAGAAATGAAACATTAAATATTTTAAATTGAAAATATTAAATATTTCATTTTCGCGAGGAGGTGGGGATCGAACCCACAAACGGTTACATTCACACTCTTGTGCCGCTGCGCCATGAAAGGCCTCATCATATTATCTATTAAAAGATATTATCTTGATTGACTTTATTTTATATACAAATCTCAGAATAAGCTGTAACTTAGTATAGACTTTGCGTACATCGTAACAATAAAATTTTAACTTTCTACTTAATAAAAAAACAAATTAAATAGATTATTTTTTTTGAACTCGACATTAATATTTCTCTCTTTTTTTGATAATATATGAAAAAAAATCTCCATAACATAATTCAAAGATAATTTATCCATTCATAAAAATATTTTTTAAATTAAAGTTGTAATTATTTGTTATACAAAATACCTACATTCATAATAATCCAAAATGTACCTTCATTTATCCTAAATGAAAAAGAAGTACTTTTTGAATACACATTTATTTGTAATAATTTACATACAAATAATTTTCTAATGCTATTATACATTTGAATGAATACTTACAGCATTGCTAACATTAATGTCGACGCCTTGCTCCAAGAGACTGATGATCTTGTCTATCTGGCCAGCCCGCGCTGCCCGCAGGAACGCGGTACTGGCGTCCGCCTGTCGACAAAAACATTGTTCAATCATTGAATTTCATCTTTTGAATAAAATTGATATAAAAAATGAATGAAGTATAATATTTTTTAATAAAATGAATGAAGTATAATATTTTGTAGTATAAAAAAATTGCATAGTGGGATTAGAACCTTAACCTCTTGGAAAAATGGCGCGCGTTTTCTAAAAATATTTTATAATTCGTGCTTCATATTCAAAAAGTATTAAAAACAAATTCAGGTTATGCGGCCTTTTGTTATAGACTTTTTTAAATAAACAATTTTTTACCACTAAATACTATTAATTCGCGAAAACCCAAACACGTGTATGATCTAACTACTTTAATTACTTTAATAGTTAATAAAAATAAATAAAATAAGGAATGAGCTGATGCGATATTTCAATGCTATGGAAAGTAACTAGAAATAATATGCTACTTAAGCATGTTAAGCCTGGGAACAAGCGTTGCAACAGTATGTCTGCTATCTTATAAGAAATATAGTTGGAAATACTGTTTGTCATTCGCCAGTCCAACTTTTCTTTTTTCAGATTCATTCTGTATCCCTAATGCCATATATTCTTTTCACTTTTTACCAATATATATTGTATATGTTATTAAAATACTAAAGACGTTTGATCTTAATAGTAAGCGTTAGTATAAAATAAAATTTTGTAGGTAGATTTTAATATAATTGTCGTTTTTAGCGCGTAGATACGGTACAATTTTAACACATTACAAAGTTGATAAAATTAGCTTACACCTCTTGGATTGTATGTAAAGCTGTCTGATACTGAGATGCCGAAAGTCAATGCACAGACTACTACACTACTGTACTCAGAAAGCTGATATTTGTCACATACATACATATATGAGAGAGAGAGAGATAGAAACAGAGAGGGAGAGAGAGAAGTAGCACAAAAAGGTATTTCGTGCAGTTCAAGAAAAAATGAAATTTTCTAATATACTGACTATTTTAATAGTTTCCTATATGTATTGTAACCTGTAATATTCATTATAAGCATTCATTAAATATTTAATTTGCCTTTACTGGCTTTCTGCGTGAAGTCTTAGAAGATAACTTCTAAATATATCGAACAAAATGTAATAAAATTATTTAATAAAATTTGCCTACATTTATAAGTGCTGTAAAAATAGGTATATTGGGGGCCGTAGCAAGGAAGGCAAGTTTACAATCTTACAAATCATTTACTGTGAATCAAATCGCCCTACTCTTTTGTCCAAAAGCCATTTTTATGAGACTACTATAAAGTATACATTCATATATAAAATAGTTGACACGTAGACCAGGCCATTTATTTCTTTTGCAATAAATTTTAAGTTGATGTTCGTGATTTTTTTCTTATATGTTCGCTCTGATAACATGACAAAGCCCGGGGTTGTGTTCCACCACTCAACACGTAATATCTCAAACGGAGTGTTTTAACACTAGTTTCCCAAGTTCCCTCTGCCTTTCCTGCCATGTATGGGTTACAGAGCTAAGTTGAGAATGGTAATTATTCAAATATTTAGCAGGCCCCTAAAATAGCCCATGGCTCTCAAGTTCGCCTAACCTAACGTAAAAGCCTTTGCTAATGACCCTTTAGTCTCATATCTTTGTTCTTAGCCTGAGTATTTTCGAGTACAACACTCAGCAAGACTTATTTAAGAGGGTTTGATAAATAACGTCCGCTATACAGAGACAAATAATTGAAGATTTTTGGGGAGCGTGTTTGAACGATTTCTGATAAAGTTTTGCCGTAACGGCATAATTATTTACATTTTCTGGTTCTGGTGACAAGTCAAAGCGCGACATTGAGTTTCGCTTCTTATCTAACGTTGCGTAAATTCTAATTTAACTAAAAGTATAATAAAATATATAAAGGTTAGCCTACCCTGCTATATGCGTGATACTGAATTGTACAAAAAAAATAATACCTATGTCTATGTTTTAAAAGCTTTTCAATAGTTATTAGTATAATGATAGAGTTCAGTAAATTAATTAAAATAACCATAGTATCGTATTTTACTTTATGCAGTGTAAAAAAATGATTGACATGACTAGTCCTGATGCTGATAGACTTGTTAGAAAAATTAAAAGATACAACTATACGCTATCACCAAACGTAACTTATAATGTTATGACCAATAATGTTAGGATGCTTAAAAAAATATTGTTTAGTTCCAAATCGAATACAAATCGAGATTAAGTTTAAAAAAAATAATGTAAATATTTCTACTTTACGCTGTATGCACATGGCAGGGTAGGCAGAAGGAACTTGGGAACCTAGTGTTAGGACCTAGTGTTCGGCGGAAAGGGGGAAACTTCCTTTTCCCGCTATCCGCCGAATTTGAGGCATTGCGTGTTGATTGGCGTAGCTCAACGCCGCGCTTTGCGTTGTTACCAGAGCGAAGAAATAAAACATTAAATAAAATATTTATATTGAAAATATTAAATATATACAGGAGAATCTATATATTATAAATAATAACTGTAAGACTGGAAGAAAACTTAGAGCCGATAGAATTGAAATAGACGATACCATTGTCGCTAATCTCACGAGTATTTATAATACAATTGTAATAACAAGTAACTTAACTGACTTAATTATTAAATAAAACCCCTTCGTTACAGACTGAATGACAAAAATCACATAATATGAAAAAGATATCTATCAAGAATAGTAAATAATTTGATTTTCCATTTTGCGTCTTAAAGTCTACGTAAATAAAGTTACGGAGGAAAATTACGGTGTGTTTAAGCAAAAATCTACAATAATATATAGTTTATGCTAACAAATTATTCCATTTACGGCCGCGATTGGTTCCGACCCCCATTCTATATTATTATTTCTTCGCTCTGATAACAAAAGAAAAACGCGGCGTTGAGTTCCGCCACTCAATAAGCAACGCCTTAAAATCGGTGAAAAGTGGCTTCCTTAACTTAAATTAGTTAAGGAGGTTTGTCAAATGTTCTATCTTTTAATTTTATAGATATATAAATAAATCATTTGTTTCCCTAATCTCGCTGACATTACGGCTTTATGTCCTACTTTTATTTCACCCTCTTTTGGGGTGTCAAAGTCAATACAACATTTTCCATTTTACGCTACAATATTAATCTAAATTACAAAGGGTCAGTAAATATCACGTCATGCATATTTGAATTATCGATCTGTAACTGCGTTATTGTAGAATATAGTAATTGACAACATTTATCTATATTAAAGATAAAATAGAAATAAAAACAAATTTTAAGCAAAAGGCAACTAAAAAGACTAGGTCAGAATGTAAATTAGCCATATATATTTATTACATGCTTATATCAATTTAATTGCTTATTTAAATAATGTATAGGCTATCATTGCGCAGAAGCAGAAGCAGAAGCGTGAGACCGTAAATGTGACGGTTGTGGTTTAATTTCCAGTCAAATAATTAAATATTCAATAATTTCATATCTTCGCTCGGGTAATGAGTATTTGCAAAAGTGATTTTACAATAATACAAGTGTTTATAAATATGAATAATGCATTCATGAGCCGATCTCTAGCAAATATCGCTATTTTTTCTGTTTTGATGAGAATATGTTTTGTGACAGTATATTTTCGTAATGAAACTAAAATATTTTTTTGTATACAGTATCGCTTCAAGAACTTTTTTGTGTCAAACTTGTGTGCCGCTTGTTGGTATTTATCTTTTTCGTTTTCGTGCAGTTTTCGCCTTTTTCTTATAGTTAGCATACTACTGGCTTATTATGACAAATTCTATTTTGTCACAGCTCTTTTTAATTGATACGGCGCGTACACGCTATGTACGAATTGTATAAATAAAAAAATAACTCAGCCGTTTTTAGCTCAAAGCAAATGCACTTTAAAAATTTTGAAATGTCTTTAATTAATGCAGCATAAATTCTTTAATTACTACCACTAATACATAGAGTCGGTTTATTGAGGCGTATACCGTGTTCTTAAGTTCATGCATGTTCACTGAGCAAGACGTAGGGTAGACCGCCAGCAATTATTTCAACCCCTGTAGGGTTAGTCACCCCAGTACGAGAGTAAGGGAAGTGTGATTGCAAATGAAAATTTGTGTTTCTAAAATAGCTACATATAGATACGCTTTGTATGGATTTTTTTTAAATCTAATAGTGAAAGAATAAGTTTATAGATTAGTCATATTGTTTTCTTTTTTTTTTTAAATAAGAAAACAATATAACAGTTTTATATACATAGTTTATTTAACGGACATATTATTTAGTACTTAATTTAAACCTTAACCAAAATTGAGACTAACACACAAGTGTTACGCCCTTAACTGTTCTATTACAATATCCCACATATATTTCAGAGCGCGTTTAAAGCTAATATATATTTTTTTACTACTAAAAAATTAAATTAATTTATTTCATTAATAAAACACACTCATAAGTGCATTTTATTAATAATTCTTTAAGTTATTATCGACATCAAATGTACAGTGAGCTATTAATCTACAAAATACTCATATTATTAATATAAAAAAACGCTCCTGTCGTAATAGTCTGAACGTAAATTGGCGATTGAAAGATTTTTATATTAATATTTTATTATTTATTAATTGAGACATATAGAGAAGGTGCATAGGCATGCCATTGTAAAAGTGACAGGTTGTGGATTCAATCTTCACATGAGGAAATGAAATATTTATTACAGTTGAGTTTCGCCACTCAACACGCAATAACTTAAATTTGGAACTGAGTTTGTTAACACTAGGTTCCGATGTTCCCTCTGGCTACTATGCCATTTTCAAGATATAGCGTAAAGCAAAATAGAATTTTGGATTAGAATTTCTTAACTTATTAAAGAAATTAACCATAAAAATATTAAAAAAAATACAAAGTATAATAAATATATTAAACTGGACATTATAGCAAAAACTATCACTCAGCTATTAATTATTAGACATTCCTTGCCAACCAAAAAAAGCAAAAAATATGTTTAAACCAAAACAAAAAAAGATATAAATATAGTGATATGTCAACAACGTATTCAAAAAATCCAAAATGCAATGTCACTCGAAATTAGTCGATTCATTTCTCCCCATTGTGAGATATGTAGATAAATAAAGCACGGGGCTATTTTGGGGTGGCTACCCCTGTCTGACATCATCGATAACTTCAGTTAGGCACTTATAACATCGCATGTGGCTATTCTCGTATATAAAGCCAAAATATAGTTTAGATTGTTTATATTATACTTTATTAGTAAATCCACGGTTGTAGGATGTAAGGTAGTCGTTTTTCCTGTTCTCGTAGAAATATCGATAAATACTCTCTTAGCGTTCTTCTAATTACCCTAACTTTAATCTAATATGCCATATTAAAAAAATCTAAGTGCAATAGTAACAATAAAAAAAAATTTAAAACTCCACCGGTCCAAAGAGCGTCATCTTAAAAAAGTGTTTGTAGCTCTTAGGGTGATTCGATTTTCATGAAGCATAGTTAAGGACCACCGCGATGAACCAAATTTTCTATAAAAAAACCGTTATCAAATCAGTTGATTCATTCAAGAGCTACAGTCTTACAGACAGACAAACAGCTCAAACTTACATACCTCTTTATGCATTGGTGGTTAAAAAATATTTTCTTTACCTTCATGCTGTATCCCGCACGAGGCAGAGTAGGCATAGGGAACCCGACCTAGTGTTAAGACACTCCATTCCACTTCCGTTCCCTATTTTACGCCGAATTTGAGGCATTGCGTGTTGAGTGGCGGAACTCAACGCCGCGCTTTTGCCTTATTACCAGAGCGAAGAAATTAAACATTAAATATTTAAATTGAAAATATTAAATATTTCATTTCCTCGACTGGGAATCGAACCCAGAATTTGTCGGTTACAGACACACGCTTGTGCCGCTGCGCTACGACAGGCCTCAGATAGGCCTAGATATCAGTAACAATAAGTTAATTGGCTTTTCATTTAGTACTCAATTATTTGTAATCCCAACCCAATGTCAAAATTGATTTAACCAATAGGAAAGGTACTCTATATATACACTTCTAATTGATGTATAAATATGAAATTTTAGTATAATATTACAGTACCATTGAGCTGTTCTAATAATAGAATTGGAAGACGGCGGATAAAATTGGATTGGATTGTCTACTTGTAAATATAAACGTGTTTTAAGTTTTAAACTTGATTTTCTTAGTTTCACGGTATATCACGGTAAGCACTGCACATGGCGGCGTAGACAAAGGGAACTTAGGAACCTTGTGTCCTACATTCCGTCCTCCCACTATTCACAATCGGCAAAACTTGACTTACTGCTAGTTGAATAGCGCTGTGCCTCGTTGCTGAACCAAAGATAAAGGTATTATTAAATATATTTCATTTCTTTTAGTGGATATCGAACCCACAACCTGTCGCGTTTACAGTAGCACGCTTGAACCCCTGCGCCACGACTGGCCTTATTTTCTTTCTTTTTTTCTTAGAATTATTCTTTTTAAGTAAATTGAAAAACAACACCTAGCAATTTTAGTAGACATTTCAAAATTACTATAAAACAAATATTACCAACTAAAATATACGTATATAAATGTTAAATGAAAACACAACGGCTGCGATGTTAAAGAATCAAAGCCACAGATAGCTACTCCAAACAAGAGCGTCTGCGAGCCAGACGAGCTTTATAAAAGCTACCTGCCATTGCTACGTACATGTAATATGTACTTTTGTTTATATGTACATAGATTAAAGTTCCGTGACTAAAGTATAGTAAATTTTATTACGATAATAGTATTTGGTTATTGTAAATGAATATTTTATGCTAAAATATAAATATTATGTGTAAGAAAACATTGTAAAATAACCTTTTTTTAGTATTTTTTTAAAAATTTGTGGTATTACTGAGTTGTTTTCTTATTTTCTTAAGGAAATCAGAGTTTGTTAAATCAATTGTTTAAAAAAATATATACAAAAAATATATATAAAAAGCAGCTCCTGACTGCAGTCTGATAATGGACACGTACATAAAACAGTACAAAATCCCTGAGAATATATGCATTTGTTTTGCAAGTGTGCACTGCTTCTTACTTTTCAAAGTGATAAGCCTTGATTTCCATGTTAAATCTATAAAATGGTAAGTAGTTTCTTTTAATCTCTGGCCCAGGTTTTATGCTTATACTATAATTTAGCTCTTTTATATATCTTTTATGTATATTTTAATATAATAGTAATAAAAGTACTAGTATACATCAATATATCTGTCAAATCGATTTCGTTCATCATTGATTTAAAACCATTCTTATCGCGTGCAATAAATATATATTCAAATTGCGCTGTTACAAGATAATAAATTAAGAACATTTTATTTCTTATAAATAAAATGTATAATATACATACGTTTATACTTATTTTTTGTGTAAACAAAGGAAAAGCTTAAGATACGCCCAAATTAAGCCATAAAAGATAGCTAGTTATGTCACACAAAAGCGTCTACCAGCCAGACGAGCTTTTGTTGAGGCAACGCTGCGTTATAAGCATCTCTTGGGTAAGTAATTCCATGCCTTTAGAAAAATATATGTTTAGTTTCTTTTGCATTACACTACTTTTGGTAGTTTACTTTAAATTTTTATTAGTATTTATTTTTAAATCAGCTAAAATTTAGTGTAAATTGCTCGGAAAAATATTGGAGATTAATTGTAATCTAACCGTCGTGGCGCAATGAAAATTGAAAGTTGGATGCGACATTTACAACAAAACAAAGAGTTCCGTTAAATTCTATCTATTTCTTAAAATAGAACCTTTTGAAAACTAGGTAAAAAGTGGAAAAGGAGGTATTCTATGCGGGATATGGCTTAAAGCAATTTACTTTAAGCTTTAATTTAGTTAATAATCCAAAAATAGCTAAAAGGAGTTCAAGACATCGGGACCACTACGTATATTGAACATGTATGAAGTATTCTTTACGCTTTTTTTATACATTATAAATAATCTGTAATAAAAAAAATGAAAATTTGCAAACTTACGCTAAATTATTTTAACGAAAAAAATGTTTGTCACTTGCTATTCTATACGAAAACGTCTGAAATTCAGACAGGCTTTCACCAAAACCCTTCAGCTGAAGGATCTCTAATATAAAGTGTTTCCTTCTTGTGTACGCGGTTAATGTAAGAGGAATGTACTTTGTCACTTTAACTCATAGATTGTTGTATTTATTTTCTAATGTAGAACTAATGGAAGTTTAAATTTTCTCTTGTTCTTTAGAAGTATAGCGTTTATATATATTATCGTTGCATTATTATAACGTTGATTGTGATTTAGTTCCTATTTTTAAAGTAAATCTCGAGAGATATTTTCCATTTCTTATAAAAAATTGTGTTACTTTTTCTATTTTTTATTCCAGCTTCACGCTGTATCCCACACACGCACACGGCGAGGTAGGCAAAGGGAACTTGGGAACCTGGTGTTAAGTCACTTTGTTTAACTTCCATTCCGCACTTTCCGCCAACTTTCCTTGCGTGTTGAGTGGCGGCACTTAACGCCGCGTTTTGCCTTGTCACCGAAATTTTCCATTTACATTTCAGGATTTATGCAAATCAGCAGGCGATGATTAGCTTAGGATAAAAATAATATAAAATTAAAGCTTTCTGTTTCAGACCTTTCTACGCGAAAATAAGCTCATTTTTCAACTCTACTTTGTATAAAAACCACGTATAGAGTTTATAAGAACAAACAACGAACAAGTCTCGCGACAGACAAGACGTTTCAATGTTGAATAGATGAATACCTGTCGGTGATTCTGAATAGGCTTTCTTTTCATTTAACTCATATGTTACTACAGTTTTTCTATAAGAGTTCTTATGATATTTTTTTAGATTGGTATATATTAGAGAGAACAGTAGGGACTTTATATCAAGAAACTCTGTTCCCCACGAACTTTTAATAAATAGCGCTTTGAAAGCAGATAAATGGAAATAACTCAACACAGCTTCAACCTTTATCCCGCATATGGAAGTGTAGAGAGAAAAGAGAGAGAAACTTGGGAACGTAGTGTTCGCTCCCTAGTTTCCACAGAATTTGAAGCATTGCGAATTTGAAGAATTTGAAGAATATGAAGCATTGCGTGTTGAGTGGTGGATCTCAACGCCGACAAAAATTGAAATCATTTAATTAATAGATTTATCAAATGGACCCCCAGGTATCATGTTTATAGGATGATGCAGTTTCACTATGTCACTAAGGATTTTAAAATTATCTTAAATACCATACAAAAATAAATAAATAAAACTTAATTCAGGTACACAACAATAATGTAATCTTACTTAATTTAATAAAAGTGGTGCAACCGATTAAGATATTTTGGAATATATCGGTTGAGGTCTGTCGTGGTGCAGCGGCACAGGCGTGTGGCTGTAACCGATAGTTTCTGGGTTTGATCCTTAGTTTAATATTCCCTAATTTAATATTTAATATTTTCACTTAAAGTATTTAATATTTTATTTCTTCGCTCTGGTAATAAGGCAAAGCGCGGCGCTGAGCTCCGCCACTCAATACGCAATGCCTTAAATTCGGCAGAAAGTGAGGAACGGAAGTAGAACGGAGTGCCTTAACACTAGGTTCCCGGATTCCCTCTGCGTACCCCGCTTTGTGCGGGATACAGCATGAAACTAAAAAAAAATCTGATGAGATATTTTAATCAAATAAATATTTAAGCATTTTTATTTTTTAAGCTTCACGTGTAGTCTTCACGAGGCAGTCGTCGTAACGCATCAACATAGCGTCCTACTGTAAAGTGACGGGTTAATTTGGTCTTAAGGAAATGAATTATTTTTATTTTCTCACCGTGACAAGACAAAGCGCAAAAATATAGTCTGCCAATCAAAAGGAAATAGAAAGCAGGACTTTCCAACGCCCGGTTAACCTGTTAGGTTCCCCCTGCTCACCCTGCCACAAAGTACAACCTGCTGTAAAGTTATTTATTTTTATTTGAAACTCGTTCCGCTTACCTAAACCAAAAAATATGTTTTCGTAACGTAAGCTATGCAAATGGATTCACAAAAAAATTCAGTCACTACAAACGAGTGATATAAAAGTTCGCGAGTAATTAAGCATTGAATGTGTTGGTAATGAGAAGCTTTTCAACCGAATTGGGTGTTTCGAAAATACCGTGTTTATTTTTAATTCCAGTTTATTGCTTGAACTTATTTCCAATACAAAAGCTCGTTTGTTGTTTTAATTAGGAGTTTATGCGATTTTAATTTTTCTACATAATTTTGTTATTATATTGAATGTTGGATTTTTTAATTTAACTATTCATGAAGTTTTTATAGAAATTGATTAAAATACGGTTTCACATTTTAATACAATGAAATTGAAACCAGTTTCGGGATTGGGTAAAATATATATAGTTACGCCTTTATATCGAATCCAAAAGCTTCACCCATACATATGTGGTAGGTACATAGAAAGTACCTGATCTTCACTTCTCAATCATTTTTTTAATTTGGTCTCACTGTTTTGTGTTCTTACCATAGAAAAGAAATAGAAATCAACACTAAAAGCTACATGTTGCGTTTATGCTCTACGACAGCCTTATATACATTTGCAATCTGAAATGCCTGAGTACTCTAAGTGTCAAGTCAAGATATTATATAGTTATAAGCCAATCACTAAATTTGACCCATTTTATACCACAATGGTGCAGTAGAATAAGATCTGATTGTAAATACAATGGTTGTCGCTTGAAATCCCCTAGGGTCCATAATAATTATTTTCATTTCTGGCATCTAATATCTATCAATACGGTGTTAAGTTCTATCACTTCATTTAGAATCAGAGAAAAGAATGTCTTGACACTAGATCCTCGTTGTGCATCCCGATATAACAAAATAAAGCGTAAAGTTGAAAAAAAGTTGAAAAATAACAACAATTGGTACATATATCAATACTAGAAAGAACAGAACTTCCGATGAGTTGTCTTTAGAATAGATAGCTAACAGGAACTATGCCATTGGATCTCTTTACTTAGCTCAGGATGTAATCTAAAATGATCAAAGTCGAGTGATAACAGAGGAAGAGACGTTATTATTTCCAGGATCGATACGAACGTCATTTCCGGTGGAGTCAGAAACATGACTTTTTCTTGTGTAATTTATTTTTTGTTTAGCTTAGAATCTCTTTGGCTTGGATAGTATTTAAAGCATATATATTAATTTTGAATGAACATTCATAAAAAATGTATAATATTTAAATTCTTAAGCATAACTTCAAATTACATTCAATTTAAATATTTAATATTTTCATTTCTTCGCTCTGGTAATAAGGCAATGGGCGGCGTTGAGTACCACCACTCAACACGCCTCAAAATCGGCGGAAAGTGGGGAACGGAAGTGGAACGGAGTGTCTTGAAACTAGGTTCCCGGGTTCCCTCTGCCCACCCTGCCTTGTGCGGGATACAACGTGAAGCTAAAAAAAAATCCTCGCTTGTGCCGCTGCGCCGTGATAGGCCTCGAATATAATAAAGATTTTCCTTTTTTTTCTGTATGCTGTAGTCCACATATAGAAAGTATGTGAACTAAAACTAGTATTAAGATCCTCTGTGTTTCACGTTTTTCTTATATCACCCTGTTGCGACGAAAATCAATTACGCACTTTGGCTTTTACCAAAGCAATAAATTAAAAATACAATTAATTCCCTTGAGTAGGAATCGAACCTACCTTGTGCTTACAATCAGACGCTATTACCCGTCTATATCTAATAAGTTATTTAAATTAAGGAACGTGATGTTACACCAAAGTGGTTAATGCATCATTTTAACAAAATATTGAACACCATGATGTTAATATTTATATCGATACTTACTATCGATCCTTAAAACCGCATCGTTCTTCTGATTGTTTACATATAAATATGTAGATTTAAATCTTTTTATATATACCGAATATAGCATGGTATTTACAGGGAACCACTTCGTTCCCCATGCATCGCTGAATTTTCGTGACATTGTAGCGGAATTTGAGCAGTGGGAATCAACACCGAAGTTATTCATTAAAATATCTCTGCTTAAATTATTGATTTTAGAAGTTATTGAATGTCATGTTTAGTTAGATAGGTTTAGGTTAGGTTAGTTAGGTCCTACCCGATTGAATATCTGTATATTAAAAAATGTTTTTGTTTGCTCAGTCTAGTGTAGTGGCTTTTATATTTTTTATTATTTTTAAAGTGTTATTCCACACTTAGAAAAGAATAATACTAAATTTAAAAACATAGAAAAATATGAACGAAGCAGGGTTTGAACACTCTTGAGCACCTAACAGTCATGTCGATAATTGTATCTATGTGCCTTATTGTTTCAACTTTATATTTATTCAAGGATAGCAGGATAGGGAGAAGAAACCTCTGTCAAGACACTCCGTTGCCTATAAGTAGTAAGTATTTTCCTATCAATTTTCTAGAAATTTCATATTAATTTTTTTTTTTGCTCGAGTGGGAATCGAACCAACAACCGTCGCGCTTACAGTCTAGAGTCGAAATAAGAGAAACTATGTAGTTTATGAATAGAAATACGAATGAAAAAATATAAAAAAGCCATACCCTCTTAAGACAATATGCTTCGATACTTATTTAATGATGAAATTTCAAGTATAAATGTTCTCTGGTACACTGATCATGTTTTACTACAACCCTTATAAATATCTCGCATGTAACCATACTATACTGTGCCAGCACCTTCATACATGTTTTATAAACATTGTAATAGTTCCTGTCTTGGCTCGATAAGTTTTTTACTAGAGGCGAAATGCCAAGGTCGAACTAAATATTACGCCAAGCCTTGTTGTTGAATGTACTCTTCGTTCGAATTAATAAAGGAATAGTAAAACTCATTTCATTTTAGGAAGTATAAATGGACACGAATGACTATGATTGATGTGAGACTGTTAAAGTTTTATTAGGTAGCTTTTTCCAGTACCTGCTTTTGAAATAAAATTAAAATAGAAAGCCAGATATATTATTTAATTATAGTATGCACAGTTATGTAATTTACTATGTATATTGTGTATAATATATACAGAAAAGCTTTTGGTTTCCTTTAAATTGTGTTAGTATATATTTTTAGTTTCACGCCGTATTCCGCGCCTGAGTAGGCAGGGTAGGCAGAAGGAAGTTGGGAACCTATTATTAACCTCCCTTCCATTTCTCACTAATATATTTTAGGAAATCTTAAGCTTTAACCGATTTAAAGATACATACGTATGTTTAACGTATGTATGTACAATCTGATAGGAAGTACGATTCAACTGCGCAATAGCGGCGTGAACGTGATATGTAATCGATGTTCGGCCATGACAGTACATTTTTTTACTTGTTGGCTTCAGCTTAACATTTATGGCAGGGTAGACAGAGGTTACGGCATTTTGTACACCACGCGCTGTCTGCAATTTTCGAGATATTACTTGTTAATTAACAGAAGTCAGAACCGCGCCTAGGCTTGTTATCAGTTTAAGGAAAATAAAATTGATTCATTTTTCCGTACAGAAATCGACGTACAGCCGTTGCGTTTACAGTGTATGCAGTGTTTAACTGCAAAAGTGACGGTTGACATGACGGCTTCACACTTACAGTTATATCCATTTTTATGTAATAACATTGATACTAAAACATTAAAGTATATTATTCGAATTTAAATTTTCTCATTAAAAGAATAAAACACTATTTTTAATTTTTTTGTATTTATTTATATTTTATAAACGAGTCAGTTCAATAAGGGGAAAACAACCCCTACAATATAACACAGTTACTTAGATACCCCTCTAATAATGAACGCTGATACATTTTATGTGTTTCTGATTTTTATTTTTTTAATATTTAAGAAATTATCAAATTATTAAGTTTTTTATTATTTCGTTAATTTAAAAATCATGTTACTTTACAGCAGCAGTACCGTAGTAATATAAGCCTCTCGCTTATGTCAACATATAGCTGATATACTCGTAGATGCTGCTGTTGTGCAGTTGAATCGTTATTCCTATGGGATGCCGACGTTGTGAATGAGATGAGATTAAATATATATTCAATTTATTTTAGTATGTATTAAATTCAGTATATATCCTCTACAAAACAATAACTTCTAGTGATTGCACTACTTAGCATATATATTATGTCAAGGCAGTTCCATTATCCAGTGACCAAGTTATATATATATATATTCTTCTTCTCTGTCGTTGCGCTCTTGACAGAGCGGTCGTGGTCGTCATGTAGGCACATTCTTGGCTTTTGTGATTCTCGCCACAAATTCTCGCCACTTTGTTCTATTGGTCGTCATTCTGGTGCAC
>DWMZ01001847.1:0-15357 GCA_018249855.1 Eueides tales michaeli | reverse complement strand
CGATCCCAAGCATCCTGAGCAGTCTCAGTGTTAGTCGAAAGATTTCGACTTTTCACCTCTGCCAGGAACTCAGTCTGCATCGGTCCTTTCAGCAACCACCACTTGATCCGAGGCCTACGTTTCTCGGTTACTTTCTTCCTTGGAGTGACGTTAAAGTCCATAACAAGAAGACGATGTTGAGCATATACGATATACGAGTATACATGATAAATAATCAGTTTTGCGTTAAATTTTGGCATGAAAGTAATATCATTTTAGTAAAACCCTTTTAACACATAGTATACGAATCATGTATAATATAATTAAGGGGCTGAACGTAGTGACAACTTATGTGGTGTATCATCATGAAATAAGTTACGAGTTGTGCGCGGGCGAAGCCGCGGGCAGCAGCTAGTATCGCAATGAGTATGCAGAGAACTCCGCCTAATATCACATCGATAGGCGGAAGCGGAAATGCAGGCGGCTCGACGCCCAACTTATTCTCGGTGGACTTTGGTAATGACGACACGTATATAAATACCAATTCTAGAAAAAGAAAGGATCGCTCACCTGACTATGATCTTAATCAGCAGCTGAAAAATTTTCGATCTGAATACATGAAATTTATGGAAGAATTCGCTAAAAATCAGACTGAACTCTTAAAAAAATACAATTAGAAATTTCGGAAATGTGGTGGAAATGAAAAAAGTAAAGCTTCTAACAAAAGATTTAGATGAAAATAAGAAAAAAATAAACTCTGAAGTACAATCAATAAAATATGAGAACAGTAAAATACAGGACCAAATAGCGACAATTGAAATCAAACACATAAAAGAGAATCGTAGCGCACAACCACAATCAGAATCGCCATTCTATACTCACGGATCTCAAAGATCGATGCGATCGCGAGTAAAATGTTATTATGGTGGGTATCCCTGAAATAAATGACAGCAATTATTTATCAAGACAAAAATACGATGCGGAAATGGTATCGAAATACATTATTTTATTAGATAAAAACGAGCCTAAACCATATAAATGTAGCGTGTGCGATTAGGGAAGTATGACTCCCATAAGAATCGACCTATAAGGGTATGTTTTGATAATAGCCTTACATCCCGACAACTACTGCGTAATAAATCAAAGCTGACCGACGGTATTAGAATATATTTAGATCAAGCTCCCGCCCAAAGGAATTACATGACAAAATTGCAAAAAGAACTACAAAGACGCAAAGATAATGGCGAGGACAACATTATAATAAAGTATATTAAAAACAAACCTACAATTGTAAAGGAGAGGGTAAATCCAAAAACTAATTAAACAATCTAATAGTAAAGATACAAATAAAAACGATAACCTTAGCTACTAAGCAAAAAAATATATATCTAGATATTATCACCACCAGTTCGTCGTTAAAGTTTTTCTACGCAAATGTTCGAGGAGATTCATAAGAAAACTTGACGAAAAAAAATGTATTCTATATACCATACCATCCACAACACATTTTATAATTTTAACAGAGACTTGGATTAGATCTTGAATTAGACGCAAACGGACAGTTTTACAATTTGCCAGGCTATAACCACTTCTATAATTGTAGGAACAGCAAAGGACCATGTCCATACCAATCTCTCAAATCATGGATACAGCATTTCAATAATAGAGTCGTCACTTTCTGATCATAAGCAATTATTCTTTGAAATAACTAAACAGAATATTGAGACAAGGAAAAAAGTTAAATATGAAGCTATAGACTACGAAGTTTTACAGCAAGACGTATTAGAATCTAATTTCGTAAATGATAATAATTACGACTACTCATATTTAGAACGATATATTAGCTACTATATTAAAAAAAATAAGAAAACTAAACTTAAACAATGCTCCTCGTGATGACTGGATCACCTATGAAATTATTAATGCTATAAACAAACGAAACCACTTATGGAAGATCCTAAAATCAAACAAGAATAATGATAACCATATGAAAAATTTTCAAGAAATCAAGACAAGGGTAAATCTATTGATAAGAATCAGAAAAAAGAAATACTACTACAATCTATTCAAAAATTTTTCAAGAAATAAAACACAAAATGACTGTCAGGTACCGAAACTAGTTGTAAATTCTATCTCTGTAACCGACGGCAAAAATGTATGTGAAATTTTTAATGATTTTTTTGCTACTGTTGGTGCTAACTTAGCTAATAATATTTCTCGTGAGTGTCATATGAGCTCCACGCATTCTCTTATGTATGGAAGTGACTACGAACACACAATAACACTCTCCCAATTCGAGCCATGTAGTAAAAAAGATATAATAAATATAATTGATAGCTTAGGTAGTAACTAAAGTTCTGGAATAGATAACATAAGTACTGAGGCAATAAAATACATAAAACAAAGTATAGCTGAAAATCTGGCAAACTGTATTAATAAATGTTTCTCGGATGGCTACTTCACTAAAAATAGGTAAGGTAACCCCGATTTATAAAACTGAAACTAATACTGACCCTAATAATTACGGACCGATCTCGATCCTCCCAATATATCCCAATATATGTGATATCCAAAATATATGAACGAATTCTCTATAACCAATTTATTAATTATCTCAACAAAAAAAAACTTCCTGAATAAAGAACAATACGGTTTTCGACCAAAATCTACTACTCTCTCAGTTACAGTTGATTTAATTACAAAAATAAAAGACAATATTGATAAAAACACATTGTTTAGGAGTTTTATCGATTTACGGAAAGCATTTAACACTATAAGTCACACCAAATTACTTCTAAAGCTACAAAACATAGGTATATCCGAAACGGCCTTTAAGATTTAAAAATCGTACTTAAATAATATAAAAGAAATTGTTAAAATAGGTGACTGCAAAAGCTCTCCCAAAGAACTTCTTTTTGGTATTCCACAAGGCTCAATTCTCGATCCTTTGTTTTTTTTAATTTATGTTAACGACATAATAAACTTAAATTTAACGGATCACTTAACAATGTACGCTGATGACACTAGTCTCTTTTATTTTGGTCACAACCTAAACGACATTATCGACTCAGCTCAGAAAGACCTAGATGTGCTCAGCATGTGGTCCCTACATAATTTATTAACAATAAATGTAGCTAAAATATCGTACATAACATTCAGTGCAAAAAACAAGAAAATATATGACCACACTCCTCTGAAAATAAATAATACAATAATACATAGATCAAATCAAGAAAGATACCTAGGACTGTAATAAGTTGAAAGATTAACGTGGGGGCCACATTGTGAGCACATCAAACATAGGTTGCAAATAGTTCTAAGCCATCTGCGTAAATCATCAAATTATATACCACACAGTATGCGCGCAATGGTGTATAATGCATTGGTCAAGTCACATTTTCAATACTTAATTGAGGTATGGGGATCGGCCCCTAAAGCTATACTTAAAGATTTGCAGATCATACAAAATAAAATTATTAAAACATTATACAAACTCAATAGGTTTTACTCCCACGGATCTCCTATATAAAAGAACAAGAATTTTTTTTTTTTTTTTAAACAAAATCTTTACGAATATAACACTTCCATTTTGATAAGAAAAATAATACGGTTACGGTTAAAGACATTTATTTTCTCAAAAGATTTACATTTAAATCACTTACAGAGAAAATTATAAAACATTAAGATGACAAAATACATCGAAAAGGCACAGTTACGTACAGTAATACAATTAACAATAAACTAATAATATCAGTACAAAGCAAACAAGTTAGAACATTTCGTGGTGTAAGGTAGGGTAGTTAGAAAAAGTGATACTTAAAACAATAAACATAATAGCTTATGTACAAAGTTATGCTACTAAGGTAGGCGACACATTAAATGTTTCATGTTCCGTTCACTTATTCTAGGTAATTTATGTCTTGGTTAGATATGTATTGTTTTAATGTATGTATTGTATTAAGTTAATACATAGTATATATTCGTTTAAGCTGCGTAGCGTTCATGTATAACATTGTATTGGAGTGATCACATTAGCCATGATATATTGTACTATATTATTTTACATTAAATATATACACATACAGACACACATATACATATATACATACATACACATACATACACATACATACATGCATACACTCGCATACATACAAATATACAGGTTTTATTAGATATTAAGAGGAATCCTTCAAAATATGGCTCTTAAGACTCTTTTTAAAACCACACAGCGTCTTGATATCTTTAATATCCTTTGGCAAGTTGTTGTAGGTACGGACCCCTTCAAATAATATACTTCTCTTGCCATAATTTGTCCTTGAATGTCCCAAGCATATGTTATCAGCATTTCTGGTTATTCTTTTATGTATATTGTATTTTTTCGTGAAAGTGATTTGAGAATGTATATCTTTTGTTTGATTTTTCTTATATGAACGCAAGTGTTAAATGTATAAATTTTGGACAGATTCATTAGTTTAGTCTCCTTATAAATTTTAGATGTAGATGTAAAGTAATTATATTTAAAAAGAGTCTTAATAAGTTTGTTTTGTATTGTTTGTAATTTCAGTAGATTAGATTTAGCTGCAGAACCCCAGATTTCAATTAAATAGTCTAAATGTGGTTTAGCTAATGAATTATAGATAGTATAACATACACTTTTTGGAAGGCATCGCACTATGCCTCGCAGGTCTCCGATTATTGAGATAAGTTTTTTACGTGTTTTGTCAATATGGGGTTTCCAAGTTAGTTGATTATCTAAGACTAAACCTAAATATTTTTGTGTATTGACCCTATTTATGAGTTCCCCGTTAATTGTAAGTGGTTTGAAGTTTCCTATTTTCTTATTTTTAGCAGCAAAAATTATGTAATTAGTTTTAGATGTATTAATAGTAAGTTGCACTTTAGCCAGTTATTCAAAATATCTAGATCTTGTTGAGCCTCTCTCTCTCATTATAGTATCTATGGAGTGACCATAGTAAAATAAACTAGTATCATCAGCATACAGAATTATGTCCCCTTTTAGTCTATTTTCATGTATATTATTTATATAAATAAGGAACAACAAAGGTCCTAAAATTGAGCCCTGGGGTACACCGAAAGAGATAGCTTGGGGCCTACTTTGATGATTAGCAAGCTGAACAATCTGCGTTCTATTTGTTAAGTATGATTTTAATATTTGGTATACTTTATCTCTAATACCCAATGCCTCTAACTTCATTAAAAGAATTTCATGGCTTACTGTATCAAATGCCTTCTTTAAATCAATGAATATTCCCAAGGCTACTTTCTTTTTATCGATATTAAGTCTTACATGTGTTACTAGATCAACGGCAGCTGTCACAGTATTCGATTTAGGTCTGAATCCATATTGCTTCTCATAAAGATAGCCAATAGTATTAAGAAATTTGTTAAGCCGGCTATGTATCGCTTTTTCTAGTATTTTTGACACCACTGGGAGCACTGATATAGGCCGATAATTGTTATGATCAATTCTATTTCCTGATTTAAATATAGGCCGAACTTTTGCAATTTTCAACGTGTCAGGGAAATATCCTTCAGCATAACATGTATTAAAACAGTTTACTAAATTTTCGGCTATTACATCTTTTATGGATTTAATAATTTTCGTTGTAATTCCATCTACTCCTGAGCTGGTATTTGAGTCAAGGTTATTTATAATATTTAGTAGTTCTTGTGTTGTGATTGATTCTAATTGTGTTAGCTGCTTACCATTATTTGTTGTTTCGCACTTTGAAATTGTACATGTTAGATTATTATGGTATTTATGGGGTATATTATTGGCAAGCGCACTTCCTATTGTGGAAAGTGTTTCTAGGTGAACACATAGAAAATGACTCCCTTCATCATATTTTTCATACACTACGTTATGCTTGAGATTGTTGTGCACGTACACAGATACACCGCCACCTCTTGTATCCGTCCTGAAGTTAAAATAATGCGTATAGTTTGGAAGTCTGAGTCTATTTCCTTGAGCCTCATCCCTAATCCAAGTCTCAGTGAGTACTAGGACATGAATAGTAGTTTGGAAAGACTCTATCACACATCTAAGTTCTTCTAATTTGCCGGGCTTTACTAGACTTCTTATATTAGCGTATAAAAATTTTAAAGTTTTATTAGTAATAGTTACTTCATCGTATGAATTACAGACTTGATAAGATATGCGATTGTGTTCTTTATTATGTAATGTAATATCTCTCATTTTTAGTTTTTTGACTGTTGTTGTATTATTTTTGGATTACCTTTTATATATTTTATGATTAAATTATTTTCTCCTTTTTCTGTACGATGATGCAATTCCTTACGCAGATTTAACATGGTTTGCCTTTGGCTCGGGGTTTGATCAAAATAAATTTTTATGTTCGGATTTGTCAATTTAGATTTATTTTTAATTATAATTTTCGATGTTTCAGAGGATTCATCCTCTGAAAAACACGCACACTTTAAGCAGGCGTGTCTTTTTTCCATCATATTTTCCTAGGCGAAACATTTTTATAGGTCCTGGGAATTTAGGATAAATGATAAGTAACTGATTCATTACTTCTGATCTATCCATATCTCTTCTCTGCTCTATGCTGTCCATTTGTATTCCAGGTATACCCGATATTACGATGTTCTTACTACGTTCTATTCGCTCATTTACTTCACACATAATCTTGTCGCAAGTCAAACTTGTCGATGATTGCAATGAAGATTTGTTAATTTGAAGCAAATGCAGACTATTTTCAAGAACTTGCACTCTTCCCTGAGTATCATTTACACTACTTTTAAGATCTTCAATCTGTGTTTTGAAGTTATTATTCTCAGCAATTAGTATATCCGTCTTAATAATAATAATAATAATAATAACACTTCATTGCACTTTACAGTTTGAATGGGGTAACAATACATAACAACACGTTAAGATATAGTAAATATGCAACGGCGGCCTTATCACCAAAAGCGATCTCTTACAGGCAACCGACACTATAGAATTTAGCATTACAAAAAACAGGACGGCGCAAAAAAGTATCACATTATATTACATTTAGCTGAGTTATATATATAATACATATATACATACATACATACATATACATATAATATATACATATATACACATACATACACACATACATACATACATATATACATATACACATACACATACATATACACAAACATACATATGTGTACACAAAATACACTCTTATAGATTTTGCTCTAGATAGTGCAGTTTAAGGCGGCGTTTAAATATTTCAACTGACTGAGACTGTCTAACTATAAGTGGGAGATCATTCCATAACTTAACAACCTTGATAGAGAAAGATTCACTATAACATTTCGTACGGCACAAAGGGATTTCAAGGAGGTTGTTAGTGCCGTCTTATTCTTTATATTGTATATTTCTTCTTTATTAGAGAAATGTCGTTTCTTATTATAATAGTATTTTCAGTCTGAGATCTTCCCAGATCCTTGATTAACTCTGATATTTCCTATTTTTACTATGTTTAAAGTGTTATTCCACACTTAGGAAAGTAAAATACTAAATTTAAAAACGTATAAAAATTTTGGACGAAGCAGGATTTGAACCTGCGCCTCTTGAAAACCGTTCAAGCGCTCTGACCACTAAGCCATCCGTCCTCACCAAGCTCCGTCGAAATTTATATACGTTTTTAAATTTAGTATTTTTCTTTCCTAAGTGTGGAATAACACTTTAAACATAGTAAAAATATTTAATAAACACCATTCTCTCTTGCCAAACGATAATTCTAATTATCTTTGGGTAGCGGAAATTTGTAAAAATCTCCCTACAGAGGTAAGCAACATAAATAAGTTGTAACAAGCGTATAAAAATTTTGACGGAGCTTGGTGAGGACGGATGGCTTAGTGGTCAGAGCGCTTGAACGGTTTTCAAGAGGCGCAGGTTCAAATCCTGCTTCGTCCAAAATTTTTATACGTTTTTAAATTTAGTATATTTCTGATATTTCCTTTCTAAATTCTTTTAATTGATTTTCAAAGATATTTTGGGGTGTTTTGCGCTTTAGGGTCCCTATGTTTTGATTTTCAAGATCAGTATTGTCTACATTAGATAAATCGGTTTGACCTCTAGTATTGCTTCCTGGTGTATTCATATTTATAAAAATTATGATAATGTAAAGTACAATAAATAAATAATTTCTTACATACAGCGTTTCCGCTTCGCTTATCGCTCCGCTTGATTAATATGTGCGTATGTCTTAAGCGCGTGGCAGCGTATCGACTGGTATGATCCTCTCACTCTCGCACTAAATAGATTGCAGTTTGCATACACTTAATGTGTTCCACAATGAACTTTACACTGATTACTATTAGGTTACAAAGGGAAAATGATTTTATTAGTTGTAATTTATTTGTACGTTAAAGTAAGACGCGTCCGATCGCTGCGCCTTCCGACTCCAAAACTCCAAAAATAATAACAAAAACAATCCACGAAAAATAATAACAAAAAGAAATTAAAGATTGTAAAAGTATACAAAAGTTTAAAAAACAACTTTTAGCACATATTTTAAGAAAAATTAACACAAATGTATAATGTATGTACGAGTACGAGTATGTGAATTAATGGATAAGTGAATAAATGTCAAGTGAGAGATACATACTCGTATATGCCTGTGAAATTATTTATGTGTTATATTATTGTATATGTTTATGGCTATGTGTATAGTGAGTTCGTTTTATTATAAATATCAGATACATTTATATAAAATTATTTGTGTACTGTATAATTATGCATGTATATATATGTACGTCTATATGAGTGTCTTCGTTTTTAAATAAATGAAAAGAAAACAAAACTAAATAGTTATAAGATTAGCTTCTTCAAAAATCCATCACCTTAATCCAAAGGAACTTAATTAAATAACTTCAAACGGCTTTGAAAATATATGATAAACTACACATAAATAATAATATATAAAAAGTAATATACAATAAAAAAGATTGTGAAGATAATAAATAAATAAATTATACTGAATACTAATAAAACATTTAAACCACTTAATAATTTCCGATAAAAACTTTAGAAACCAAAATAAATTAAATAATACAATAATAATAATTATAGTGTATAAAAAAACTACTGCATGGCTCACTATAGTCAATTCGCAGGGTACATGTGTTATATGCGTGATAAAGTTTTTTTACAACTACCTACCTACGTGTATATATTTTGTAATATTGTTAGTTTGCGGTAACTTGTTTCTCTGTTTATATTTAGCGGATAGTTGCGCTGCACTGGATTTTATTATAATATATATTGCTAAATTTTCTCAATATTAGTGAACTCTGTTTTGTTCTTATGAGGAATAAATGTCTCTAAACCAAATACTATTATCTAACATTTCAATATTATAATCTAAATTTATTAATCGAATTGCATCATTGTTTATTTTTTATAATAAAAATATGGAGGATTAACTAAAACCAAATTGTAACTAAAACTGGCAATTGTATGACGTCACGACGCGCAACCAAATAACTTACAACTGCACATCGTGTAAAGTCGGCGATCGGCGAAAATCGCGGCGTCGCGAACAAAAACGAAAAAAGACAGCGATTTAAATCCTCAATATATTTTTTACACGTATATGTAATAAGTTTTTTTTTTATACAAAGAACTTATGAAAATACTATTCAACTATGTATCTGGTAATGATGGGCAAACTCGAGCTAACTCGAGTTGAAAACTCTCTAACTCAAATTAGGTCCCCCGAAAATCGAAATTATCATATAAAAACTACAAGAGCACTACAATTTTAATTTAATCTCAAATGATAAAAGTATTTTTTACGATTACAAAGTAATTTTAATACAGAGTAAGTAAGTGATTTCAATAAATCATTTATTTAGATTAGTTTAAATATGGAGTTGGGAGTTCAACTGCTATTCGGGGAAATGGAATTTTCATATCCTTGCTCTGGTAAAGAGACAAAGTTCGGGGTTAAGTTTCAGCACTAAGCCAAAATATCTTAGAATTCGGTTCATTCATCTATATTTAATTTATCGGTGCGATGTTAAAGTGCAGTGATAAAATCGAAAATTGAAATAGCCAAACTAAGTTTTTATCCAAAAACGAATTGTATTTTTCCCAATTTGACTTACTATAGTAGAAACTAGATACGAGCATTCATATGATAAAGTATATCTTTATCATATGAATGCTCGTATCTAAAATAAACCATAAACAATTTACAGTGATTTATTAAGAGTAGCACTTACCTGAGTTGCCAGCTTCCATACAAAAATTTGTTTTGTTTACTACTTAGCACACGTCAAGAACGATTTTCGACTTGAGGAGCTCTGCGATTTTATAAGGGATTATCCCCATTTAACGCTTTAGTAGAGTAACCAGAAGACCTTTTCAAGAGGAAGCAAAACAAGCGTATCGTGTTCCCGTTATAACAGCACTATGAGGTTCACATATACCTACGTTTTTAGTTACGGAATATATGTACTACAACATGGCATCTGCCGTTCAGCTGTTTAACATTATAAAATAGAAATTGAAATATCAAAATTTTAGCTTGACGCCGTATCCCGCATATTGCAAATGCAGATTTCCCAGGTCAGGGAACCCTGGGAACCTAGTGTTAAAACACTAGGGTGTTTCTCACCTTTAGGCTAAAATAGTATATGGAAATAAAAAATATTTTTTTTTATTGTGTATACCTACATATTCTGATTACTAAAACTGTGCGTTTTGAATTTCCCTAATATAAAATTACTAATGTTCTTATGAAAATGCCGATTCCTGTACTATTTTTGCTTTGAAAATAAATAATAATTCCGCGTCTGGTGATTTACTTGGAATCACGACACTATTTAATATCAAAAAATGTATGAAAGTAAATATTTCTAGCAATTTTCTCAAGTAAGAGTTCCTTATGAAAGGATAACCTAACTCCATAGGATAATTAAATTATAGACCTTGACTTTCTTATTCACTTTATTTTCACTGCATTTAACACTATTCACTTTATACTAATACATTTTACTTTGCTATCAATATACACACTTATCACTGAAAAATTTTTACCTTGTTCACTATTACTTAGGACTGTTCGATGTTAATACTGATATAAGGTGTATATATAATCCAAGTTTAACGGAAGTTCCTTGCATTTTAATTATAATTTACAATAAACAGTTTCAGTGCTGCCATCACATTAACAAGACATTTTATTTATGACTTACAAATCATTAATAATGGTATTACATTAAAATCATACTATGTCAAAATGTATCAAACATATTATTTGTTTTGAAATTACGATCATTAGTAAAATTATTTATAATTTTTACCTTCACTTCCTGCAAAAGTACAAATAATAACTAGCAACTAGCAACTTGATTTTTAATTACTAGTAAAAATATTTAATTTAACAAATGTCTAGTGATTAATGTTTATGATTTATAATTTGTAAGGGAAGGCAAAAGGAGCCTGGGAATCTAGTGCATAAACACCCTACTCACTATTAGACCAAAATAGTATACGAATATAAAAATTATCGATTGGAAAAAACACTATTAACAAAAAATATAGAATATAAAATTGTTCTACGAAAGAAATTACGAAAAATATATATATAGCAATTTCTCATTAGGAATTCCTAAACCACTGAAACGTCACGAAAACCACTGAAGTGTATAAGGTCCTTAAACCGTTATGAATAATTCTATATGCGCAATATATTGGTTATTGGATCATCAAACAATCACCAACAAATTCCTGGAAATATTTCACGCTTCCAATAACTTTGAAACTCTTATGTTTATTATGACTATTGTGTTAGTATATCTTTAGCTATTCTGAATATTTTGATTGATAATAAATTCGAAAAAGAATTCTTTTTTTAGTTTTATATTCTATGCTTAGCTTTTTAATATGACTTCGTTCGTGTAGTCACATGACACAATCTACGTGTCCGGAAAGCTGTACCTGTATTTCCACGTAGCCGGTGTTACCGTCTATTTTATTAATTCGTAATATTAGTCGCTGAGTCCGATCAATTAATCAACATTTAATTTATTTAGGTTACTTTTGAAGTAACGTATCAAATAATATTTTTAAAGTTTAGTATATTCATTTTAAATTAGTCTTTCGCTTGCGTTATTCCTTTAGTTTCCTTCTTGGCGATCATAAAAATATGTTGTCTAACGACATCATATTAGTAAACTTTTACATTTCCTACATTTCTTAATTGTTTTATGCATAGCGCAAGCATATATTAGTTCATCATGGTGCAGTGAACTGTAAAACAGGTACAGGTACAGGTTTCAATCTCCTCTCCGATAATTTTTTAATTTAGCTTCACGCTGTATCTCACATATAACAGAGTAGGCAAAGGTGATCTGACCCTGAGTGGTAAAACACTTCCCATAAAGATAATTCTATTCCAAATTTTTCGCTGAATTCCTAAGGCATTGCGCATTGAATAATTAAATAAATAAATAAATAAATGCTATGCCTCATTACTAGAACAACGAATTGAAAATAATGTTTTTACTTTCATGAGTGCGAACCGAACCTTATACCTATTCCCGCTAGTGCCACTGCACCAAGATGACCTCTGAATAAAAATAATAAATTTTTACATTTTTTAAACTGTTACTTTGATACTTAAAAAAGAAAAATACTAAATTTAAAAACTTATAAAAATTTGATCGAAACAAGATTTGAACCCGCGCCTCTTGGAAACCGTCCAAGCGCTCTGACCAACTAAGCCATTCGTTCTCACCAAGTTCCGCCGAAATTCTTATACGCTTGTTACAACTTATTTATGTTGTTAACATCTCTGTAGGAAGATTTTCACAAATTTCCGCTACCCAAAGACAATTTGCTTAGAATTATTGTTTGGAAAGTGCTTAAAATTAATGCTATTTATTAAATATTTTACTATTTTTAAAGTGTTATTCCACACTTAGGAAAAAAAAATACTAAATAAATAATAAGTTTGCTTAGATTTTCTAGTTTAGACACGACAAACGCCGCGTTTATTGTACCCATTGTATAGTAATTTAAACTATTATAGATTAAGGATTGATATAAAAATAATATATCAATTGACTATCAAATCTACTACTACCGCATATATTACCGCATATATTTATATACCTTTATTACTACCGCATATATTTATATACCTTTAAATGTCCCATGATAGCGAAAATTAATAAGCTTAACAACATTTATATGACTCTAGCGGAAGCAAGAACGCCCTTAACCCTCTTAGTTTCGACCTTCCAGACGACAATTTTTAATTAAAAAAATTGTTCTGTACATGTCATTTTTGATAAAGGTTTGGGGAATTAGTACAATTTCTAAGTAAGTAATCCCAGAGTATGCTAGTGGTTGCTAAGTAAGGAGTTTTGAGCGTTTTATATTAATTTGTAAAGCTTTATATTTATTATCCTTCCATGAAACCGTCCAAAGAGACGAGGGTTCAAACTCCGTTACGTTCAAATTTTTAAATGTTTTCTAAAAAAACAAGACATTTTTATATGTCTTGTTTTTTTAGTAAATAGTAGACATAGTAGCACACTCGAAACGATCCTCTAATATATCAGCTACAACCATAGTGTGAATCAATTCATTGTAACCACAACACAATTGGGAGACAAGCTCCGAGTAAGTCTCTGTAATTGGTTGGTGGTCTTGCGATATACTAAATAACGTAACTAGTGATAGTTTTGACTAGACGTATGTACGAGTAAATACACTGTGAAGTGTTTTGATCCTACATTTAATTTCCGCCCAAGTAAATAACAATCCAACGCTTTAATAATAATTGCCATTTTACCCGCTTGGACGATACTAATATGCTTAATATACAATATAACGTTGGGTGCCGAAATAATAATTATAATTAAATTTAAATAGGCTTATACTGGTTCCGGAAGACTATTTTATAAAGAAAGCAATATAGGCAGATAGAACCAAGACAGGTCATTTAGTTTAGTGTTCAGTTTTTATTCTTTTGATTTGAAATTTTCATATTATTGTTAATTATTATAGTTTTTAAAAACATATATTTATATACATAAAAAATTATAAAAAGTATATTAATGGTTTTCGGTTTTTTATATTTATGGTTTTCGGTACGATTATACATTAAATGTTTATACACTGTATGTAAAAGAAAAATATTTAATTATTTAATATCTATGAAAGCGATAGACGGGATCAAGTTAAAGACACAACATGAGCTTTAACTTTAATTTCTTTTCATTTCCAGTACTGAGTAAAGTTCTTATGTACCTTAAATATAAATAATAGACAATAACAGACACATCAATTTTAATTATATGTACCTATACATGGGTATACTGTATAAGCTTATATATAGCTTGCTTAGAATCCTATCTGTTAATTTAAACGGTAATTAGAAATTAGTTCCACTGTAGGATAACATTATCAGTATTCTACCGTGTAATATGTATTTCAGTCTTATTTTGTTGTTTTCATTTAATGTTTTAGGATAAAATTAGGAGGTATTTATTTATTTATTTTAGAAAAATAAACAATTTATTAAATTTAACTAATACTCATAATGCACCTAAATTGATACAAAGTTTTTGCAGTTATAGTAACTACATATATCTAAGGGACAAAAAATTATGTACACACAAAAAATTCATGGAGCTAGAAAATAACAAAGCAAATTGCCAAAACAATGTCAAAATTTATCTGTCCCTGGATTCGTTCTTATTATATCAAGACACTTTAAGTATCCTGAAATTTGTGGGACAGTAAATATTATCGAATTAATGCTTGCCAATTGTGTTGAAGCAAAAATTTGAATATTATTATTTAATAAATAAAAAAATAATGAAATCACCTATGTTTACCCCTGTAAAGGGGTCCCCTTCCCCCTTGGAGGGCCCCTGTCTTGGCCCTCCAAGGGAGGGAGAAAGTTAAATCACCCAGAAACACTCCCATGTTCCATTTCAGGTGATCTTTCTTCTATTTACGCTTAAGCTTACAAAGGACCATAAATTAAACGTTGTTACAATATTAAGTTAGGAATTCAAAATCAAAAATTAAATTAAACCACTCAATTTGAGGCTTTGGACTCAAAAGAGTGGCGGAACTCAACACAGCGCTTTATCTTGAATTAAAAAAATATATTAATTCTCGTTTACACAGACACGCTTATGCCCCTGCAAACCACGGCATACTTTAAATAGTGACAATATTTTTAAAATTATGAAAGATTATGCTTGCGCAATCTCTTCTCCTCCCAATTCTTGACTACGCCGACGTCTGCTATCTAGATGTGACTGAGGAGCTACTCAATAAGCTAGAGCGTCTTCAAAACCTTGCCATACGTTTTGTTTTTG
>DWMZ01001846.1:0-15358 GCA_018249855.1 Eueides tales michaeli | reverse complement strand
TTAAAAATCACGTTAATCTCTTTATTAAAGTCAAAAAGAAAATGTTATTTACGATTTTTAAAGCACAATTGAGAATTCAAAAAGGTCTTTTCTGTGATTCTTTCATACTGTCATCATGCCTATTCATAGCAAAATTATATTTTTTTACATGAAAGTGACTTATTTAATGTATTCATTAAGCTAAGCTAGGCGACGAGCTCTGATAAAAGGGCAAAGGGTAGACTTGAAAATTTCTAAGTTAGGAATCAGTTTTAGTTATGTTTTGCGTTATTAAGGGGAAGGTAGAGGAGGGGACAATAGTTAAAAACTAAAGTACTTTTAAATTTATGCTTTTAAATTTGCAACAGTAAGAGTACTAATATATTACATATGATTTATAATAATATTATTCTACCAGATCCAGCCAGAAGGCACCGAAGGCTCGCAGCGAGCGTCCGTCCCGCCTGCTGGCGCGCTTGCGCACCATATCGCTGGAGGAGCCGGGGCCGCGCGTCGTGCTCGTGCGGCCGCCGCGCGGACCCGACGGCAGCCGCGGGTTCAGACCGAGGCGCCCTTTGGCCGGTCAATATTTATAATATTCATTACTTTTAAACTGTTATTCCGTGAATAGGATATAAAAATAATTGAGATTATATTTTCTCTCTTCGGCTAATATATGTACATATATATTTTTTTATTATGTTAACTTTGCTTAGTTGTTAAATCTCCATTTTATATATTATAGGTGTGTATTTTCTTGTTCATTTTTAGATTTCCATTGTGTAGGTTTTGTCAAAATCGCACTCTTAAGCGTCATGTTCAAGGTTTATATCTTTGACTCGAGCCTCATGTTCCCATTTTTCTCTATACAAATTTTATAGACATTCAAAATATAGTATAACAAAACTAAAAAAGTCCTTTAATTTGATTTTATTTATTATAATGTTTTAGTTGATACTATGTATAGTAAATATCATTTTTAATGATAATCTTCACATTAATATATACATACATGTGACATAAATTGAATTTATAAATAAAAATTTAACGCCATTTAATAATATGTAAAAGCATTGTATTTAATTGTGTTGTGTATTTTTTTTCCAGAACAACTCGCCGAGTGAGACCGTACGAACCGCCAGCGAAGGCCTGATAACTATATACTGCTACGTAGGTAAACATCCTAGGTTTGATTTCAAATTCTAACGGTAAACTATAACAACCTCGGCACCCTCCGTACAATACGTAACAAACCACCACTTGGTATAGTATTTTGTATTACTCCACTACCTTCGATTTGCTTAACATTGTCATATAGAGCTTCTCGAGAGTGCCTTCACGTTGTATAGTTTACCCGTCATTGTATTCACGAGAGACTGACTGACCATTTCTTTAGCAGCATTTAGGAATTATTTACTAATCTTTTTAGGAAACAAATTCAGACGTTTGATCATTACAGATTATAAAAACATAGTTTGTAACGAGCGAAAAACATATCAAAGTTGATCGAGTTTTGTTTGCTTGTTAACTTATTTTTTTTTTATGTGAGGTTCTTTTTCGCATACACGTTGTTCAAAATTCCGCGACCATTCCTAAGGACGGTCGTTGTACATTCGGAGTGCACATAAGATATGAAGAGCCCTAAGGCTTATATTACACTGTGAGAAGTGTGAAGAATTTCGATTTGGACATTTTTCTATTTCAATATCAAACCTTTTTAATTATTTTGTATCGCAGTGTACTGTAAGCCTTAAATGTATGGTACACGACCTTATTAATAAATGACGACTGCCAGTACATAATGCCTTATTATGCATTTTTAATTGATTTAACTTTCAAATGGACAAATAATAGATGAATAGGTTTTGTAATTATAAACTGTGTTATATGCCATAAATAATTTATTAATTAATTCGTGTACCAGTGCTATGCCGTAATATAGATCTTTTGAAAATTGTCAATGTTAAGTATATTTTCTTTGTAAATAAACTTTGTTACTACAAGTTGTATGGCGAATCGTTGCTCGCAAAATTTTTGCAAAGCGAAATTCTTTTGTTTGTACCAAATATGTTGTAATTTCGACTGTTATTATTTAGAAATTATAATAAATGAAAGCAAAATTTATTTAACATTGCGATCGCTTGCGATAATTTTACTTACAAACATACGTGTTAGTTATTTTACATCTTCTGTTGACTAATTGTATTGTACACGATGAAGTCATTGAAACTATTATAAATAATATATATAGTAGTTTCAATGATTTCATCGTGTACAATACAATTATATATATAACAATACAATTATATATAAATAAACATAAAAATTTTAAAGATAATTTCATGTGCCTTTAATTAAATTCGCGATTTTATGCTGATAATATAACTTATATAAAAGAATAATCTGATTAGTTCTTTTTTATTTCATATATAAAAATATTGGTATAAATATTGTCGTGTATAATGGAATCGATAAAAACGTATAAATACCTACAATTTGTTTTGTTTTAAGAGATCTCTATTGAAACTTTCTGTGATTTTCGAAAACACGTGCAATAATAAAAAAAACAATAAAAAATAGCTCATAGGGCATTAGATTTAGTTGGAAATCTTCATATATTATGTGTCTCCGAACAATAGACCGACCGTTGCGAACAAAATTTAATATTTAGCTAAAAAATTAATTGGAATAGAGCATATATTATGTGTATATGCCATGTACTGGGATGGAACCAAAGACTGAGAAAATATTTATTGCAATAATATTGGTATTAGATTATGTTAATTAGCGATATTGTGTAAAGTCATATTCCGAAATGGATGGTGGGAAAGTGTCAAGTGTTTAGAATCACAGTATGCACTTTCACTTGTGACACTTTGTCACCGCGCTGTCCAATTTTATGATATTGACAAAAGTCAAGCGGGTTTAGTAATGTGTTTATGCAACGATGAAATTGTAAATTTAAATCAAATTATTATTTATGTACAATATGATTTTCTTAACAAAGTTCAGTTTTTGTCATTGATTGACTGATTGATTTTAATGAAAGCAATATGATATGTGTTCATAGTTGCGATGGCCATGTGTTGCTAACGTTATCAGATTCACGACTGACTGGCTGTGTTTATTTATAATGCGCCTTTTTATTGTAATGCTTATTGATTTTTTTTTGATACGATTGTTTTATTAAATATGTGGATTAAATTTATGTTATTGCATCTGATGATATAATTGCATATTTTATTCGCGAAATGCAATTGCAACGCCACATTGATAATCTGACAGTGTTAGCATGACGTTGCCGTGTAGTATCTCAGTGTGTAAACGAATTTAACTGAACATCCTATTTTATTTTTTATGTTGTTGTAAATTTTAATGTCCTATGACCGGCATGAGTCCCCGTGTTGGAGGGCCGTGCAAACAAGATTTTTTTTTAATCATTTCTAATTTTTAACACGTACGCTTATAGTATTTTTTAAAATTATTCTTTGTGATCGTTTTATGGAATTTGTTTTTTTTTTGTAGGATTAATTGAGCAAAAGAACAACATGTTAAATTATTGATTTTTATCACTTAATAATTTTAATAAGACACACATTATATACTAATAAAATTTTATTGCCTCTATTATATATCTGTCCTAACTGGTGTACAAGCATGTGACGTTCTCCGATTTGGCATTTAATAAATTATATGAAAATGTGTGTGTGATGACGTTACGATACCTAGTTTATTATATTTATGAATAATTCCAAAGAGAAACAGGAATTTTGAACTAACGTTATATGCTGTACGCTTATCCGCATAGTATTATTTGCTTCTCTCATATAATAACCATATAACCATATTTAGTAATAGTGACAAAATATTATAATAATAATCAGGATATTGGTGTTGTAGTGTCGAAAAAGTGACCCGGGCTTTTTTTTCGGGTATAGCTATAAAGTGTACTAGTCGTATACTACTACGCCCGGATTCTCTTACTCTATAAGAATTACCCTTATGATCTGACTCGAGGCGTCGCACTCACATTACTAATAATTATATATATTTAACATCACAAATTCTTTGTCATTGAAAACTATGTATGAATGAAAAGAATAATATTATAAAGTTTAAGATTTAATTATAAAACGGATGTATGATGGGAGTGCGATGCCGTTTTAATTCATTTGGCGAACCTCTACTAAATTTGTAATGCAGTGCCTAAAAGAACCTCGATGGAAAAATGTGTTAAGAATTTTAGCCTTTCAGAATTACAAAACTTTGGAATTATCATAAGAGTCTATTTTATTTAGTTCATCATATTGTATTCGTAAGACAAGTTATTTATGCCAAATGTTTATAAGTCCTGTACATTTTGAAATTGTGATTAAATACAATGTACACCTCGAAATCGAGTCCTGTTTCTGCCTTCCTAAGGTTTATAACGTATTTAATATGATTTGATATCGAAGTATATGTATCGGTTGATCGTCGCTCTTTACGTATAGATACGATTATTGCAATAAACTTCTCATTAAGCATATACTAATAAACGATGTCATTATATCATTCGGGCTTTCTATTCGTTTCCAATCAAAATTTTGTTTGTTCCCCTTACATTTATTTATAATTAAATGAAAAATATTGAATTTATAGTGTATTTATAGCAATAAAATGCGACATTGTGGGTTCGACGCCCACTCGGGGGAATGAATTGCATGAATGAATCATTTCTTCGCTCTGGTTATAAGACAAAGCGCAGCGTTTAGTTCCGCCAGTAAAAACGCAATGTCTGTAAAATTGGATGGTGCATGAGGGATGAAGTGTTTTAACTCTTATCCTTCTCTCTTCACCCTGCTTGAGTGGGATACAGGTGAAGCTCAAAAATATTCGTAAAGCTAATGTATTGCAACATATTTATTATGTTGTACGAAAAATCCTAAAAATAATTAGAAAATTAACAAAAAAAGGTTCAGTTTATAAAAGAAAATATAAAAAAAAGATTTTGTGATGAAAATATATTCCTATTTTTTTTTGGTAAAAAGTCAATAAACGTAAAGCGTCTACTAAATAAGTGTTTATACTTAACACTTGCATAATGTATACAGATGATTCAAAATCTGATAACTTAAACCAATATAACATTTGTAATTAAATTATTTTCCAATTACTAATTTTTATAATATTGCAATATATACCTTTTCACATCAATGAAATATTCGAAAACTTTGCAGTATAATATGCGAATGTATGAATTATTTTTATACCAAACCGCCGGATAGCTTGTCTTTGCTTTAAATATGTAAACGTATGTGTTTTGAAATAACGAAAATACTGTGTTATAACATTTATATATTTATAACTTCAAGTTTGTTGTACCCTACAGCAAAATAGTACTGCTTGTTGAGTTAAGGAAGTCAACTCCACTCTTTCCTTTGTCAGAGCAGAGAAATTTAATTGGGTCTTAAGTCATAAACTGTTCTTTAAACATATTTTTTATTTTAAGTACGTAGAGTAGCAAGACATGACCTTTCCCAGACGAATAGAGGCGAGACGATGGCATGTTGTTAAAAAAATCAACAAAAAATACATCAAATCAATCTTGGGCCACGGCTCAGAGAATTCCGAAAAATAAAGTTCGACACTGAATCAGTCACTCACTTGGTCGTTGATCATGAGAATGAAATACTTCCCATAGACCGAAGGAACTGAAATTTGGTACAGGAGTTTAATACTTCCATAAACGGAAAACTATCATTTGATAGTAGGTAAATCGAAGATCTTGAATTAGAAAATGAAATCTTAATTAGAAAGTGTTTAGACTATGATTATATAAGAGCTATTACAGATATTGATGTACTGTCATTTCAAAATTATTCAGTGTGGTGGGCTCTTTTTTTGATAAACAAAAATAAGTTCTAGAGTATCTCGTATATGAAGAGCCCTAATAGCTGGCCCTAATATACGCTCTAGAAATATTGAAGATCGGGGATAGCTTGGGACCCTAATGAGGAACCGTAAGAGCCAGTTATAAAAAAAAATGTTTTCTACTAAAATAAATTAAAACCCAAACCAAACATCTTATAAAAATCCAGCCAAATTTTTATAAAGCCGTTTGTTTCTCTATAAAAATGTTGAAAAATGTTTAAAGTTATTTTTGTTATAATCTTATAAAAAAAATGAAAGAACTTTGTTTTGTTTTTTTAAGTATTATCTAATAAAAAGTAACAAAGTTTTATAAAACGTAAAACTTAAAATAAAAATCTAAAGTTATTACAATATTTAAGCTAAGAGAGTTATTTGTATTACATACATATTGCACCGTACTTTGTAGCTGCACGGTGTGCTGTACGTACATATAAAAATAAATGATAAAGATAAAGTACAATAAAAGATTACTTGGTTAAAAATTATCATATATCAAAAATATTTTATAGATAAAGTAAAAGAATAGCAAAAAAGGAGATGTTTAAATATACACGTAATTGTATATTACGTCCATAAAGTGGATTTGAAATTAGCACATGGGGTTCTTGAAAAAGATATTTACTTTAATACCTACATAATTTTATCTATACCTACTGCTGCATACTGATTATTTTTTATTAATTTCATTTTGATTTGTTTAATTCATAATGAACATTAAATTTAATCAAAAATCTTACCTATTAAATCTCACTTGAGAGTTAAGAGTGTCATCCGTACTTTATTGCATAAGATTTAGTATTATAATCTCACCACGTAAATACTTAATTATTTATTACTATGCTTTGATAATTTACGTGAATTTCAATACATCGTACCAAAAAGATTTTAATGCTCTTGTAAACGTAATTTCATAACAATAATATGCTTAACATATTTTATAACTACATAAATATTATTCTTGATCGAAGGTCACATTGCCATATTTTTCTTGGATCTGCTCACAATTCATGTTACGAAACCGGCCTTGATGGTCAAAATTACTCCATTCTTGGAGCGCATTGTGAAGGTTAGAACCAGGGCTTTGTGTGGATTGGACATCTTTAGCACCGATAATTAAATAGTCTGGCCTCAAATAGCCTCTTTGGACGCCTTCGTTGAGTAACATTCTGGTTCTATTTAACTGCAGATCCGTCACTATACTGTGGTGTGGTCTTTCTTCTCTATAATCACCTGAAAAATAGATGATTACAATGTGTTTACATTTTTATTAGCAAAAAACTACGATATGACATTTTTTTAAATTAAACCTGCCTAAATTGTAATACATAATAATGCTGCTGTATACTTAAAGGCAACATTGGTATATGAAACCACATCTATTATGTCAGCATATGAACATAGCCCTGACATGCTAAATAAATTAATCTAGATATCAAGGTAATAATATATATAAGTGTAAATAATATAATAAACAACATTCACCAATAAATGCAATGCCCAAAGAGCACCTGTTGTAGCCAAACGTGTGAGCACCTTCCTTGTTCCAGCCACGTCCTTCGTAAACGCGCCCATCATTACCAATTATAAAATTATATCTAAAAACCAATAAGTAGATACTAATTAATTGTTGTTGGAATTAATGAATTGGTTTGTTGTTGGAGTTTCATAGTGATTGAAAGAACACTATCGGTTAAAAAACTAAAATTTGAGATTAAGGGTCATTGAGAGGTTTTCGAAATCTATGTAAGGAGAATGTTTCGTTTTGCCCATACTAGTGACGGGGTTCACGTTATGGACATCGTAGGTAGGTACACAAAAAAAAAGTAGCTTCTTTAAGATATATTCCAGGGATCGATAGGCAGAATTATATTTAGGTATATTTCAAAATAATTATTTTGGACCGTGTACATTAATAATCATTCCCTATATATTTTATTTAATATACATATATTCCATGTACATACAGTACATGGAATACATACAGTAGGTAATCAGTTACAGATTTGTTTTTATTTATATGTTTCATATAAAGAACAAATACTGACGTTGTGTAAGAAACTAAAGATATGTATATAATAGTTAACTAATGTTACTTTTATAAAACAAGAATTTTATACAATTTTATGATTTTTTTAACGAACAAATTGCATTTTTATTTATTTTGATATACGTAGGTATTTCAAGCATAGCTTAACTTTTAAGTCTCTACACCAATATAAGCCGTCCTTACAACGCGTGAAAAGCACGAATTAGACGCAAATTGGTACTCTATGAGGGCTGCCAGCAGAATTCAGAAAACCGTCTTATAAAGAGGAAAGATTTTATTGCATTGAATTCAATAGATATATTATAGCATGCGTATATCGACCACCCTCTGTTTCTCTCCTCTGTTTTCTGTCACTACGAGATTTTTGAAATAATAATCATTAATAACCTAAGCTCAGATCATTGTGTTCAAAAATTTTCATTAACTGGCAAAGAATTAAATTAACGTAAGGCAACAACAATTAGACCGATCACTAATAATAAAATAAATCGTTATGCCTAATGTTACGGAAAAAATCTCGAGTATAAATATGTCCGAGGCACATCCAAATCTTTTGTATGGAAATATTTAAATTTTTGTCTTGTTATTAAAGGTGAAACTGTCGAGGTGACGGAATTAACTGTGTTTTTAGATATAACTATAGATTCCAAGCTTCAGTGGAATTCCCATCTTGAAACACTCACAGATAAAGTCAACCAAGCTGCGTTCGCAACTAAGAAAGTAAGGCAAATGATGGACACTATATGACAAGTTTAAGTGTTGTGGAGGGGCAGAAGCTCGTATACAAAGTGGCACGTGCCCGGAATAAAGCGACGCAAGATATCGCAAAATGTCTTTGCATCAAAGCTTCTCAGGGCCCGCTGCTCGGTAATCATGCTTCTGTGAAGGAGAGATGGCGAAGCTACTTCCAGGGACTGCTGAACACTCAGCATCCGTGCAGTCTTCATCACGACCCATCACCTAACCTCGGACTAGTTGCCCCATTACCTTTGATGAAACTCGGAATTGCCTTCGACGCATGAATTGCCTTCGACGGAAAGGGACCTGACGAAATTCCGATCAAAGCGTCGAAATTGTTAGGCCCTCTTGGTGTGCTCATGCTCACTGACCTTTTTAACCATATCTTGAACACTGAAAAGATGCTACACCAGTGGCGGCTTAGTTTCATTACCCCTATTTACAAGGGCAGTATCCTAGATTTTGGTAGTTATAGAGGCTTATGAGTCACACCATGAAGCTCTTCAATGAATGAATGAACGCGGCGACCGCTTACGTATCACATTCATTCGAGGTAGTCTTGTAGTCCGTGACATATCGGATAAGCCTCAAGAGTGTCGCCGGAGATGGTACGGCTGCGTTGCGCGCCGGCCGTGGGAACAGAAGTGGATTTCGGACGCAAGTGCCTTGATATCTTTGTTCTGAAGTGAGACCTTCCGGCCTCCCAAGGAAACGCTGGTTGGATGTCGTTATGCAGGACATGAGAGCCAATGAGACCATTGGCTCTCATGTCCTGCATCAAGCAGGCAAGCAATCACCGAGAACGTAAAAGATCGTGTAAAGTGGAGTAGGAAGTTGAAGAAAGACCAATAATACCCAACAATTTTTCCGTTCCTATTTCAACGTGATCTATTCCCTGTAAGAAATTGCTTTGCGATGACAATCAATAAGCCACAGGGCCAAACTCTTAAAGCCACGACGTATCGACTTAAGGACTGGTTGATTTACCCATGGACAACTTTACGATGCTTTATCGCGAGACTAATGTTTCAGGTCTTTATAGGTTGGGCCCTGAGAGAAATACTGCCAACATAGTGTACAAAGAAACATCTTGATTTGTACAATATTTCTAATCAGTGTCTAACATTAAGTACATGGGAAATTTTCGTGATTCATATAAAATATTTACTTAAGTAACACTATAACTAAATGATTATTATGCTAAAAATGACTTACGGCTCATGTTAACATATGTCACTTATAAAGACTATTTAAAAAAATTAAACTTTTCCAAACCTTTACAGTCAAATAAAGGCTTATACTATTTGTTGAATAGACTGTACGTCTTTATATCTTATATAAGCCCATTCAGAAAGTAAACGGACACTATAAAAAGATATGGCTTGACATACATGATCAATAATCAGATTTGCGTTAAATTTTACTATCAAAATAGTGTCATCTTAGTAAAACTCTACTACAAAAAGTACGATAATTGAAATAAATAACATACTAATAATATATTATATACTTATTCTCAAGTATAAATAAACACCATTCTCTTCATTATTATGAGAAGAAGAATTATGGGCTGAAGGAAGTTAAAAGTCATGTGATTTTCATGGAATAAATTGAGATCTACGCGGGCGAAGAGAGACAGGGACTTTAGAACGAGGAGACAGAGTCGCCATTATCGAACTCCCTTGAGCTCCTCTAAACCTCTAAACAATATATGTATGTATATTTCTAATATGCAGAATGTTCATTTTTTCAATTAATATGGATAAGCCTCAATTTACACAGTACCTACCTTGTCGATACTAATGTAGTGTTTAATAGTTTAGTTTTAGTGAATGAAAGATCATTAATGTATCATATTTCATTGACCAATGGTAATTTTGATTTTGGTTTCATAATTAAATTCAAAAATAATTGTTGAGAGCTTTACATCATAAATAAGAAACTGCCTTAAAATATATATACTTACTTACTGAGATAAAAATATTTAATTTAGCTTAATAATAAAATGTTTATATCTATTTAAGTAGGAGATATACATATACGGGCGCATAAAATCCGCAGACATAAAACAGGCAAACAAAAACTTTAAAATTGTTTGCTTGTAATTTTGTTTGTTTTTTATTTATACGATACTCGTGTAAATAAATATCTGCATTTGTAAAAAACAGTTATTTTAAAATTAAAACAGAACATTTCAATTTATTTAAATATACCTATGTTTAGATAATAATGAAAAATAGTTTTTGTATTTTACGAAAACGACTAAATCGATCGATGAAAAGGCTCATAGTTACACCTACTAGTTATATCAACAATATTTTTATCAAAGCAATAAAATATAATTTAGTTATCAAAACAGTAAAAAAAAGTTGATATCAAATTTCAAAATTGAAGTGTAATCCAGCGCTTAAAAGTAATTATCCCGTAGGTAAAACGGGCGAAGCCGGGAGCATGTCTGCTAGTCATAAATATAATTAGTGTTAAATACTAAGATGATAGCAAGATATTATTACTTACGGTATGTTATACCCTCTATCTCTTATATACCAGCCTTGTATGGTCCTCAGCTCCGCTGCGCATTGGGCGAATTTCGTACATTCACCACTAACAGTATGCTGGACGATGACAAGCATTAGAGGCAGAAAGCTTTCGACGATAGGATTGTCGTTGTATGGTTGAGCTAGCCACATTTCACTGGTTATGTTCCATAATTCAGATGCTGAAAAAGAAAAACACGAATAGCTAATTGTCTTATTAAAAGAGAATGAAACCAAATGGTCCTAATAGTAATAAAATCAATAGTAGAAATTATAATAATGTTCAATTATCAAAATAAACAAAAAAATATTATACTATAAATAAAAAATAAATATTAAATAAAAATAAATGAGCTAATATTACGCTGGCCAGCGCGAGGACAAATCATTTCACGTAACTAAAGCCAGTTATAAATTTGAATTTAAAAGTACCTACGCATATAATTATTGCTTTACGTTCTAAAAATGAAACTCTCAAATTGTTTAATTTTGTTTAAAATATTTTTTTCTCGTACATAAAACTCATATATTCTAAGTAATCGAAGTACGTAGGCGAAGGTAGCCTAAAACGGGTGGCCCGCCTAAGATGGGTAAGCAGTCCTATACCGATACATCAAAAAAATATGTGAATGTAGAGTGTACAGATAATTAGCGACCATTGACGTGTTTTGATTAGTCTTGCTTCGTTATTTCAGTCGGGAATGTACGTTATTTGGGCTTAAAGCCAAAAGATTTATTGTGGTTTTTTTAAAAAAAAAACATAAGTGTATCAAGATTAGTAGAAATCATTTACAGATTTATATAAGGACTATTTTACTTTAATTTAAGAGAAAAATATTTTCCAGTTTCACATTTAATTTTGATTTATTATCAATTTACACAAACATGTACTCTTGGGCAAAACGAGTAAGGCAAAATGGGTCATATGTTTGATCATCAGTCAACATCTGCAGTCATAGCTTCTCGTGTCCTTCGTAGGTGCTGCAAGATCCACACAGTTCCTAATGACGTACTTGCATTGATCTGATACGTGGATCCACCCAAAAAGACTGGATCGAATTTGGAGATTGTAAAAAAACTTGTGAAGAACAAGCTAGTAATATTATTCTTATTTCTATGATTTATTTCAATTATAAGCTTCATATTTTTTAAATGATGATAACATATTTTGCGACTTGGTGACTTTCATCTCCATATTTAAGTAATTTTAGATTGATTATAAGAAACTAAGAGCTATTTTAAAGTATGAAGTATGAAGTGAAATTAATTTTTGAATTCAATTATTTTTATCATTTAATTTTTGTTAAATCAATACAATGTCATGTCATTTTTTTTTACCTTCATGCTGTATCCCGCATAAGACAGGCTAAGGAGAGGGAACCCGGGAAAACTTGAGGCATTGCGTGTTGAGTGACGCAACTCAACGCCGTGCTTTGCCTTATTACCATAGCGAAGAAATGAAACATTAAATATTTTATATTGAAATTATTAAATATTTCATTTCCTCGAGTGTGGATCGAACCCGTAACCTGTCGCTTACAGTCACGCTTGTGCCGCTGCGCCACGATAGGCCTCAGATGGTTGTCTGAAAGAGATCACTTGTAGTGATGAGGTCGCCACTGCATATATTACTTTAATTATTTGTTATATAAACTGTTACCGATATTGTGTGCAACAAAGTATACAAATAAAAAAAAATAAATAATAGTTGAATTTCTAAATAAAAGATAATAACTTTTTTAATGCATTATTTTTAATAAATTTTGATACAATATATTATTAAAGTTGTAGAGATTACAAGAAAAGCATTATAAACTTATTTTTGTCGTTTCTTTCACATAAAATAAGTGAATTATAGTTTAAGTTTGTCAAGGGTTTTCGATGACGGTTTTGTCACTATTTCCTAGGTGTGAGAGGGAAGTTCAACTCACAATAGGCCTGTTTTTATTTATAATTTTACAAAAAAGATATACATAGGTATATATATTTTTTAAATTATGTGTAATATCCATATGTTTTAAATGCCTAATTCTGCTCCAAATGTGTGAAATATTAAAATAAAAACCTTAATAATTATTATTTGAAAGTTATGTTTTAACTAATTTATGACTTTTCTATACTTATTTTCTAACTAAAAGGATTTGTTACAGCTTATCTTGGTATAAGGGGTGCAAAACAAAATGAGTTGTAACGTTAAAATATATTTTTCTCTACAACATATATATTTACATCAAAATTGTTGTTTCATTAGTTAGAAATGTGTTTTCACAGGTGATTAAAAAAACTACATATACCACCCGCAAACTTAATTCACATTGCCAACATTTGTAAGTCACGTTTCCTGGTAGACAAACACTGACACAAATACATACTCCCAAGTGCTTCATGTTTAAATCGGTGTAGTTCAATCAACCTCTTTTAAGCTCATGTGGTCCTAGTAACTTACATCAAAGTTTTCCGTTATAGGTTACTCACCTATATGTGTCTGTCTATAAAAATAACTTAAATAATCCCTAAGTTTGTGTATGTTTTATTAAATATAAAAAAAAAAACCGATAACAAAGTAACAAAAAGACTTCCAAGTAGCCAACCATACCATTTGTTTATTTATTTATTTTGTTCTTTATTTATGTATTTATATTATAATATAAAATTCTTTTTGATCCTTACAAGATCCTTATTACTCGTACTTTTATTAATTATACTTGCCATTTGTACATGCCTACGTTTATAACATAACCTTTGGCCTGTGCCGATCAGAAAACTTCTTTACCACTTATGGGATCCTAGTAACATTACATCGAAGTTATCCTCGGTTGGTACGTACTCGTTCGTACTTACGTTCCACCCATATTAGGCATTTTTTTTCTTTGTAGGTACACATATATAAAAATGAGTGTTTTTTATGATAAACAGAAAAAAATCATTTTGTTTAGAATTAAACCAAAGAAAAAAAATCCTTTTTTGGTTTACTTTACATTCAAAAACTTTTTATTTAAGGTATTTAGTAACTAATGACAAGTCAATCAATTGCTTTTACGCTAATTATCATTTATTGAATTAGCGTTCAATATCGTTTATTTAATTAGCGTAAAAGTAGTTCGGAATTAACTTTGGAAAATATTTTTCTATATTTAAACTTTGACTTGTGCTGTAAGTATAGATAAAAAGATCTTGATTCTCGCTCTTTCTTAACTTAAAATTATATTAACAGATTTATAATAAAAAGTAATAATGTCCTTTAGATATAGTTTCTATTTTTTGTATTAATGTAAGAAAATAATAAAAAAAACAATAATCCTATATCTTATTATATACCCTTCGAGCTTATGATATCTTTGTTGTTTTACGTGGTCGGAGAAATATATAATAAGTTATCACTCACTCTCTTATTTATCACGACGGACTAGAATAACAAAGCGAGAACGAGGCAAAGCAAATTATTTATTAAGCTATCTCAAATAAATAATGAAAAATAAAAAAAAACATCTTGTAAGACAAAGCATGGTGTTGAGTTCTGATAAGATTGCTTAAAGAGTGGCAAAACAAAATTGAATTGACTCTTGAACATTCTAGTTATGAAAAGGAAGTAAAGTTTGAATCTTATCGTTTGATAGTATAACTTATTTATTACCACTGCGGTTTGCTGAGTGTACATACTTAAACTTTTTTTTCTGCTTGATTATTTTTTATTGAAACTTAAATAAAGCCTTTTTATATGTGAAAATCTGTAAAAACTAAGATATATAAAATGTATAAAAGTTTCAAATAGTATAATGTGAGTTCTTAGCGCTACTTAACAGCATTCGAGATCCTTTAAGTTTATAGGCTCCTGGTAATATACGCATATTTTTATGAATATATTATTAAGATATTCTCCCCGAACGTGTAGAAACGCAATTCTCAGAATTCTTTCAGCCACTCCGAGTGACCTGCGTGCCATAGTAGGTAAATTAAATTTATATTAATAACAATAATTAATGATTAATCAGGTTTATAATGAGGTAGGTAGGTAGGTATATATATATATATATATATATATATATATATATATATATATATATATATATATATATATATATATATATAATATATATATATATATATATATATATATATATATATATATATATATATATATATA
>DWMZ01001845.1:0-15358 GCA_018249855.1 Eueides tales michaeli | reverse complement strand
GTATATATAAAAATGAGTAATCTTGTTTATCATTCTATATTTGAAATGATGGCTTGAATTTACAATAATCGTATTTATTATGACATATTCTGATTAATATACTACGATTTAGAATTTATCTATAAAAGCAGAATCACTATACAAATTAAATGTAAAAAATATATATTGTTATAAAGAAAACGGCGTTAATTTCCGGTTATTTAACATAAAAAGAAAAAAAAAGAGTTATACTGTAAAAACTCTTCGCTTACGGAGTGACTAACAGACAATATATAGCAGAAATTAGTTCAACTGGAAATTAGAAATTTGGCATATAACTAAGTTAGGGAGTGATAGTGCATAAGGCAAAAGCGCGGCGTTGAGTTCCGCCACTCAACACGCAATGGCTCAAATTCGGCGGAAAGTGGGGAACGGAAATGGAACGGAGTGTCTTAACACTAGGTTCCTGTGATTCCTCTGCCTACCGTGCCTTTTGCGGGATACAGCGTGAAGCTAAAAAAAATAAATAAAAGGGAGTGATAAAAAGTGCAAAGGGAGAATTTCCCAAAAAAACCTAAACAAAAGGGAAAAAATGACAACTTTCATTATTTTTCATAAAATCCACGGAAATTAAATCGGAGCAAGGATTCCTAACATATGAGTAAGTACCGATAAGATTTTTTTTCAACTAGCAACGAGAAATATGAAATGACATGAACATTTTATATTATGTAATAAAATGACTCACTTTTGGTTGGCTATCGTTTGATGATTCATTATAGGAGACCTGGGTGCGGCTTTTTAAATTTTACATTTGAATAGAATTCAGTGACAAATTGTGTTTGAAGTATTTTAAAATTTCTTTGGACGTGTCACTAATGGTTATTAATTAAGTTATTTGATTATAACAAAAGACTGTTATATATGGTCGTCGTAGAGCAGTGGAAAAACTGACGGGAACATTTCCACTCGGGAATCAAATCACCACCTGGCTTGATTGATCTTCACGCTGTATCCCCCACATGACAGGTTGGGCAGAAGTAATTTGGGAACCTAGTGTTAAGACACTCCGTTCCGTTCCCGCCGAATTTGTGTCATTGCGTGTTGAGTAGCGGAACTCAACGTTGTGCTTTGCCCTGTTACTAGAAAATATTAAATATTTCATATCTTCGATGGAGCATCGTACCCACAACCTGTCACCTGCAGATTTATAATAATTATTTTAATCTAGAGACAAAGAATAGCATTAAATTTCGGTTAAATTGTCACAAAATTTCTAAGGAAATGTAAGGTAATCTATAGACTAAGTTCTACCCTGGTATACGGGAAAAAGCGAAGAGTTTCTTTAACATGATACTGTAACATAGATGACTATCATGCATATGATTACCTTTATCATACGTACATACATAGTTATCCTAGAAACAAAAACCTACTAATTAGGCAGAAGAAAATCAACACATAATTAGAAATAATCTATAGTTAATAAGCTCCATTTTTTTTTATATATGACAAATTTTTGAGTGGTGGACCTCCACGCTGCGTTACCTAACCATATCGCAGGTTAGGGCGAGCAAAAATAAATATATTTTTTGTATTCAATTCTTTTCTTTCTTTAATGTTCAAATTTAGATACCACATAAGAGACAATCAGGTGAGCGGAAAACGGAGTCCTTTAACACTAAATATGTTAAGACATTACGATCTTTCGTTCTTTACAAGTAGAAACAGCCACCCGAATTCGTTATTGAATTGCATCAGTATTTAACGCCGCTCTTATCGTAACGGAAGGATGAAAATAATGAATCGCCTCTAGTGATAATCGAATATATAACAATTGCACTTACAATTATACCCTGACGATCTGCGCCATGAAAGCTTTCATGATAGAAAGATTTTTTTATATAAACTATTTTCGACAGTGTGAGGTTTCGATCCCCGCTCTAGAAAATGAAATATTTATTATCTTCAATTTAAATATTTAATATTTTTATTTCTTCGCCAAGCGGCGTTGAGTGCGCAATGCTCCAAATTCGAAAAGTGGAGAACGGAACGGAGTGTCTTAGCACTAGATTCCCAAGTTCTTTCTGCCTATCCTGACATGTGCGGAATACAGCGTGAGGATGAGTAGTAGAAGAAAAAAACTATTTAATAAGACAATATTACTTAAAATTTTATCCATCTTCAACTTTATAACTGACTGATGCCTTTTAAATAAACTTAAAAGGCAGCAGTCTTTCAACTGTAAATTTAACTTAAGAATTTTTAATCTAATAGGAAAGAAACAACGCGAAAAAAAAAATATAGGTATATTACTCATTCAACTCTTACAACTAAAGCTTTATTAAAGTTTTAAATTTACGTACTAATTTAATTACTATTTAAGCTCGATACATCTCAACAAAGCTTTCCACTGTACAAACATATCATGACGTACAAACGGTCGTTTTAAATATTTGAACAAGTGTTACTGACATATGTCCTATACAAGCACAATTAGCTTTGTAAGAGAAGATACTCTTTCATGTAGAGTCAGATTGTTTATTTATCGTGGATGCAGGTTGAAATTCCATTTTTTTTTTCACTTATCAATTCCTCGTACGGCAGTGTAGGCATTACCCAGTGTCACGACACTCTACTATTGCCTGTATTCAAGACACTACGTACTGATATCAGTAGCTAAGCGTTTTAACCCCACTAAGTATTGATCTTACAACCAAAGCGTTAAAAATTCATCGCTGTCTACTACGCCTTGATATCTGAAATTTGTAAAAGTTAATACTTTGCCAATTTTCAGGCTTTTTCAATATATACATAGCTAGCCCTCAATGAAAACAAAGATGTAATATAAATTTTAAGTACATATGTGTGTATGTGTAAGTTTTTCTGAGGCATCTTAACTCCTCCTAAATTGTTGATTTAGATTTTAGGGTTCGGTACCTAAATAGGCAAAAACGTTACTCTGGTACGATGACTCTGTTATTGCAAATAGATATAACATATAGATATCGGCCCGTTTGTCAAGACGGTTTATCTCGAGATCGCGTGGATGTAGGTATCTATGGCCTTTCAGTTAAAAAGAACTTGCAGCATGAATAAAATAAAAATTCCGAATAACGAAAATTTATAACTATAATACAGATAAAACTTGTGACTATAGTTCATTTCAAACAATTTTCGTGCAAAGGCCCGCAAATTTAAGCTTGTCAATTTTTGTTGGTTGTGCTTCTAGTTGCAAGACAACAATATGAATAATAATTTAGAAAACGTATAAAAAATTTAACGTAGCGGGATTTGAACCCGGCATGGGTAAATGGAACCAATTTTGGAAAATAAATCTTTTACGTTCATTCAAGCCTGGACGGATGTGAAGGATTTTTAAGAGGCGCGGTTCAAATCCTGCAATGTTATAGTTTTGAAACGTTTTTTAAAGCAGTAGTTTTTTTAAGTGTTCATTAATACAGTTAAAATAGAAAATAACGATATCAATTTTATATGAAACAATTTTACCCAGATTAATCGCGTATAGTGTGATGACCACGGACTACTGTAAACTGTTCGAAACGTTGAGTTTCCATAAATGTTAATCAACCAATATACGTAATTAATCCAGTTAAAATTGTTTCATTCAAAATGTGTAACAATCGCAAAAATCAAAGATACCATAACAATATCAATCATGGAATTGTTACGGAACCTTCGGTAAGTGAATCCAACTAGCACTTAACCGTGTTTCATCTGAAATTTGACTTAGTCGAGTGTTCTTAGCTCATTCTAGCCATCTTAAAAAAAATATGGTATATTTTATCTAATATATTTTTTTCTAATTGTCTGTTTACTTTTTAGAGGTTTTTAATTTTCAATTATATTTTAAGTATGTATCATTTAACCTAGGAGGTATATATATACTACAAGTATTGGTTGAGTTAACTATTCACAAGCAAACCTATATTCATATTATAAATAATTATATAAGGCGTTTTAAATAATTTATATTTCAATTTTTTTATTTAATAATTTAATAGTTATTGTAATATAATTCTCGGTATACAATTATGCAAATTTTTTCACCAACATTTCAATTTCCAAGTAACATATCAATTAAAACCGCAAACTGCTATAAGTAACCGCAGAATTAAAACATTTTTTTTATCGATAACAGGTATTGTATAAATATATAATGTAATGAATGATTTAATTAATTTAATTTTTTTAAGCCTGTCGTGGGGCACTTGTGTCTTTAAATACAGTTTGTGGGTTTGATCCTCACTTGAGGAAATAAAATAATATTTTTTCATTTCTTCACTCTGGTAACTAGGCATAACGCGGCGGCTCTGCTACTCAATACACAATGTGTCAAATTCTTTTTTTTTTCTTTTATGGAAAAGAAACGGCAAACGAGCGTGCGGGTCACCTGATGGACCCGGCCCCGTGTAGCACCAGGGGAGCTACAGGAGCGTTGCCGATCTGTAAGGTATGGGCACCGGGGCCCGGCATTACCCAATGCGAAACGCAGTGGCCAAAACCACTACTTAACGCCGATTTTAAATGCCGGCGGTGGTAACAATCCGGTTGAGTCTGCCCATGCGTGTTGCCATTGCCGACAATGTGACGCTTCCACTCGTACTTTAGTCGCCTCTTACGACACCATCAGTACCAGGGTGATCCTATTCTAAGCCAGAAATACACGGCTAAAGGTTCAGAAGAAAATGAACAACGGAAGTAGCTCAATGGGTACTGGTTGTTTTAACACTAGGTTCTCTTTGCCTGCCCTGCTGTGTGAGGTAGAAATAAAGAAGTTTAAAAATATTATACAATAGCTTTTATCTAAAGCCGTTGTGGCGCAATTGGTGTCTGACCGTAAATGTCATAATTGGTGTTATTTTTTTCATTACACCTTTGCAGTAAATACAGAGCAGCGTTAAGTTCCGCCACTCAACAAATTATGTTCTAAAACTCTCCATTTCACTCTCATGGCTTTATATGGTAAAACGCGGCGTTAAATTACACCATACACCATCACTGTCCCTATTAAGCGAAATATTGAGTGTCTTAACCCTGAATTCTATTTCCGATGCTGCTTTTTGGGGGGCGTTTAAAGTTTAAAATATTCATTATAACTAAGAAAAACATAACCAAGTCTTCTCGCAGTACGCCCTGGACTCGTGCAAAATGTCAGGTTTCCGAAAATGTATAGAAATCTATATACATCGTTGGTGGTAGTTTGGTATAATAATTATGTCAACTGACTGGCGGATTCCTCGTCAGTCTACCAGTGACCACGGACTAATGCAAAATTTTCGAAACTTCAGGTTTCCAAAAATATATAGAAATCAATATATGCAATTAATACGCTTAAATTTATATTATCTAATGTTTTTTCGTTTCCCACTTTCAACCACATTTAGGGATGGCGTATTGAGTGACGAGACTCACCGCCGCAGTTTGACTTGTTACCGTATATCAACATGTATATACATGTAAATAAACACCTATAAATATATAACATTATCATCTAACCGTAATACAATTAACATGCGCATAAATAGGCGGTCAATTCTAACACATTTTTTTCCCTTCCTTTGTGAGTGAGTGACTCATGCGCCGGCGCACCGCGTGGAATAGCTATAGGCTGATGAAATTATATTAACGATGTTACGTGATACAGGTTGTTTTGTAATAGTTTTATTTACTAAATTATTGTAAAAAAATTGAGATTTATTTATTATCTTGAAAAGATTCCAAGAGATGTGTGTTCAAATACCGCTAAATACTCAATTTTTTATGTGTTTTCTAAATAAACGTTTTGTATGCCCAAGTGTGGATTAACAATTTAAAATTAGTTATTTTTTTCGAGATATTGCGTGTTCATTGGCGGAACACAAGCCTGCGCTTAATGTAGGTAACAGAGTAAAGTTTTTTTTTAGCTTCACGCTGTCTCCCACACTGTCTCCCACACAAGGCAGGGTAGGCAGAGGGAACCCAGTAGCCTAGTGTTAAGACACTCCCTTCCACTTCCGTTCCTCACGGAGGCATTGCGTGTTGTGTAGCGGAACTCAACGGCGCGTTTTGCCTTATTATCAGAGCGAAGAAATAAAACATTAAATATTTAAATTGAAAATATTAAATATTACATTTCCTCGACTGGGATCGAACCCAGAACCTGTCGGTTGAACAGTCACACACTTTTGCCACTGAGCTACGACAGGCCTCAGGCCAGGTAAAGAAATAGAAATCATTAATTTCTCTGATTCTATCTGTATGAATTAAATGAGCAATTATCGCATTTACAGTTAGACTACCTTAACTTGAGGAGGTATAAGAATTTCAAACGAATGAACCATAAGAAACTATTATATAAAATATTTTATTACCATTATCACATATCTCAAAATTTACTACACCCACTGCTGTAATTATAAAACAATTCTATCGAACAATTTTAATTATTTTCTATCTGGACTGTAGTAAACTGTAATGTTTACGGTTAGTTGACACAGACACACTGACAGGTCTAGACAATGTGTGCCCGGGTTAAATTAGAAGAGTGCATCTGCTGTATGTACATTGTATTTTATCTTTTATATCTTACTCGAATCTTTGTAAATTTGCTGTAAATGTCGATTTTAAGTTATCGTTAATTAGTTTCTAGTATCAAATGTGGTTTTATCTTATATTTTAATCTTTTTATAAAATGAGTGTACGAATGTTTCTGCCATATTCTATAGTAAATTTTCTTCAAGTATTATATGGTACCGTACCAAGTTTAGGATCGTAGGTCAATAGCTAGTCTAACTTATAAAAATTGGCATAAATTTGGCACTTGTTTTGCATGATATTTACTACAATTACAAGATTATTATTCTTTTTACGTTTAAATGAAATATAAATTTACATATTTTTTAATATGCAAACATATGCCTATAATTAAATTGTAATAATTTAGAACTAAATTAATAACATATAATCTTCTTCTTAGCTTCACACTATATCCCTAGAAGGGTAGGCAGAGAGAGTGCCAAACGCTACAGTCTCAGCATACCTCTTTCGCCTCGTCCACTGTCATCAACTTCCTTATACATGCCCTACGGGGAGTCCTCATGCTTTTTACGTGACCACTCTCCGGTATTGTAGTTACTGTGTAATTATATATAATGTTTTTCTATAACATTTTTCACCATGTACTACAAATTCTTTACTTTTCGGATTTTTCCTTTATTTATACTATAAGCTCTCGTTATATTCCAAGTTTCATAACTGTAGGTCTACAGGAAGTTCCGCACAACTCCGTTGGTTTCGATTATACGACGATACTGTGTTGACATACAAATTTGATTTTTTCTATGCTCCAAGGTATCGAATATTTAATATTATTTTTAGTATGATATCTACACGCTATTTAGGGATAAATGACCTTAACAGATGGATAAATCATGACAACAAAGAGATCATTTAAGAATTTCATTTCTTCCTGTTAAGGTATGGAATCTTTAAAATATCCTAACTGTGAAATTAAGTCATTAATTTTATGTGAAATGATAAGACATCGAAATAATTTTTTTTCATATATTTTTACTAAATCAAGCTGTGTCTGAAAATACAACAACTAGTCACATTAATAAATTACCCATTTTCCAGCTTTCATATAAAAACACAGCGTTAAAATATATCACTCAATACACAATGTCTCAAAAATTGAGCGAAAAATGTCTTAGGGTTAGATTGATTCTACCTACACGCTGCGGATCGCACACTCATATAAAATTATATTCTTATACACAACATACATCCATATTATAACGGAAAAAGCTTACAAAAAAGCACAATTACTCAACCCCCTAAAAGCTTAATTATTCAAGCCCCAAGTCTACAGACAGAGACCTAGTCATTTCGAGCTTTCATCTTAACACTGTACATATAAGTTTAGTAACAGCCTAGTAACAGTGAGTCATAGTGTAATCTGATGGGAGATAATTTTTTTCACCGTGCCTTCCTGTGCCAAGCACTGTGTGAGTCATCGAGATACAGCATGGTAATGAGATGCTGTTAAAATATTAAGCTATAATTTTTTTTTATGTTTTGCAATTTTTTTTTTGTTTGTGTTTGTCGTTTACTGCTAGTTTTGTAACGGATATTGATGTAAAATTTTATTTTGATTATTTTTATGGAAATTATTTTAATATTATGGAAATAGCAAATATTTGTGACTGTTAAATTAAAAAATTAAACATTATTTACGAATTTAAAGCTCTTCAAAAAAAAATAATAATTAAAAAAAAGGAGAATATTAAATAGAACAATGTAATGGATTATTTTTTAACTAACAACGTTCATGAATAAATTATCTCATTAAATAAAAACCAAACTATTAATAAAGTAAGTTATGAAGTTCTCAAACGATAAAAAAAAAATAAAAAATAAAAATATACTCTACAGATCTTTTGCTCTTTCACTGCGTTGACCAAACTCCAGACGATGTCTTCATATATTTTTTTTTTTACTTTTACTTTGTACCGAAAATATTTAACATTTATTTAAACGATTCATTCTATAATTAGGACAGTTTGATTGTTATGATGACTTTTACACAATTGATTTTGTTTTTAATTCTTTTACATATTTCAGTACTATCGTGGACCAGTGGGACGTCTGACGATGAATTCAAGTGTATAGGAGATAGTAATTTAGTTTTAAAGCATTAAGAAGACAATGTGCGGCGTTAAATTCCGCCACATGTCACGTCTATGGGGTATCTTGACATTGAGTTTCCTCTATCTGTTTTAAGTAGCGGAATACAGCACTAAGCCAATAAAAAAAATAATGACATTTTAGTACATTGTACATTGGCTGACATTTGACTTCGTCCAAATGCAATATAAATTGTAAAGAATAAATATATAAAATACAGGAAATGCTGTGAAGATAATATTGTTATTGATGTCTGTTAAACGGTGAATGAAATGCAGTAAGCGGTTGTGGGTTCGATCCCCATTTGATGAATTTCTTTAGTTTCACGCTGTATACGGTGTGTACTTCACATAGCAAGGTTGACACAGGGTGGTTCCTAAATGAACCTGGTGTCGAGGCACTCTGATAATAATATTTTCATTCTTTACATTCATGCATCTTGAGTGGCGGAACTCAATGCCGTGCTTCAACACCAGCGGGAAATGAAAATATTATATATGTTACATTCGAGGGAAACACATTCATACAAAAATAAAATACTTGAGGAAACGATTATGTAAGATTTTTTCATATTTCCGCTCTGGTTGACAAAGAGCGGCATTTAATTTCGCCGCTGTCTACACTGTTCGCGAAACAAAAGTTTTAAGCCGTTACTTTAACAATATTAAATTATATAGATATTTTATTTTCAACTTCCCGCGTATAGTAGGGTAGGTAAAGAAAAGGAAGTTGGGAACCTAGTATTAAGACACTCCGTTCCACTGAATTTGACGCATTACGTGTTGAGTGGTGGAATTCAATTTCGAGCTTTGCCTCTTTACCAGAGCGAAGAATGAACACATTAAATACTTAATTTGATATTATTAAATATTTAATTTCCTTGAATGGGAATCGAACCTATGACTATTCGCGTTTACAGTAACACGCTTATGCCCCTGTGCCACGACAGACTTCATTATTGTAATACATATGTATGTACATATTTATCTCTAGTTTCTATACAAGGTTTTATAAAGACTTTTATAGATACTTACTATGGTCAACTATATACGTATTGTTCAATGTATGTCTAAATGACCGATATTAATCATATCATATCATCTATTATAATGTAAATGTGATAAATAACAAAAGCGAAATAACAATTTCTATCGAAGAGACATAATTAAATACGTAACATTCCTTTTTTATGACACAGTGACATGACAAATTAGAGATTAACTAGAGCTATTGTGGCATAGCTAGGACATGTCAAAAGTCTCTGACACTTCTGAATATTACAATATATTTTTAAATTTTACGCTGTTTAGTATTTGACTGTAAACGGTAGCGGGTTCGATTTCTCATTCACTCTGAAAAAAAAATTCTCCGTCGACTTCTGTCTCTTAGCACGCAATGTCCGGAAGATAAGGTAGGAACAGTATTTTTTTTAATATATCTCTTTTACTATGTTCCCTCTGCCTACCCGTAACAGAGAACCTAGAGAGAGAGAGAGATATATATAAAAAAAATAATACGGAGAGATTACTGCCCATATTCACTACCCAGCCATTAAAAGGTATAAATATAACTTGCAATAACTTGTAATCGACTTAAAACATTCATTACAAACAAATAATATATATATAACGGTGTAAACGTGACTCTCTATAGTGCTTTATTTAACGATTTCAAATGTCAACTCGTCATAGTAACACTTTATTGCTCTTAAATCATTTGGACGTAAGTTTTGACGTTCACTGATGGGAAATGAGTGATTTTTTACTTACAAAGTATTTTATTATTTTCATTCTCTGAAACTTTTTATAAAAGACTTTCATTATTACTGCATATTTTATATAGGTTTTTTTTATTATGCTGTAAAAGATCTATTATATTGTGTGTGTACAAAAGTAATAGTAGAGATATAAATTAAAACGTTTTTATTTATTAGCCGTAGTTAAAAATAAAATATTTATGACATAAATTGAATTAAATGTTACAAAATAACCAGTTAACGTTCTGATTCGATATTCTTACATATCTACGCAATTGTGACAAATCGCGTAATTCTTTTTCAAGTATTATTACACATATATAAAAGAAAATCACTAAATTTAAAAACGTATACAAATTTGAACGAAGCAGGGTTTGAACTCGCGCCTCTTGGAAACCGTCCAAGCCACCCTCTTGGACGGTTTCCAAGTGGCGCGGGTTCAAATCTTGCTTTGTTCAAATTTTTATACGTTTTTAAATTTAGTATTTTACATAACTCTGTTCATCAATTGTTATATGTTGTCTATTATTATATAATTTTTTTATGTTGTATCTTTATTTATTTTATAGCTTCTCGCTGTGTCCCGTACATGGCAGGGTAAACAAGGGTACCTTGGAACCTAGTGTAAAACACTTTGTTTCCATTAAACACTTCTTCTTACCGTTCCTCATTTTTCACCGTATTTTAGAGGTAATGCCAGTTGAGCGGTAGAACCTAACGCCGCGCTTTGCCGCGTTACCAGCATATACAAAACACGGAGTGTCCTAACACTTTATTCCCAAGTTCCTTTCCCCTGCCATATGCAGGATACAGCGTGAGAAAAAAAGTATTATAAACAACAAAATAATATAATAAACTACTTAAATAACATTAAACGTGCAATCATTATAAAAAGCTGTTTCATAAGTATATCGACCGATATCGTTCTAACTCGATGCAACGAAACAAAAGATCTGTTATCACTAATGAAGTATGACGAAAGACGTCAAGTGTCCACAAACCGGTTGATGTATACCAAATGTTTGCTGAAGATAACAGTTGCGTGTGGTCTAATTTATAATTATAATATTTTTTTTATTCAGCATCCCGCACATGGCAGGGTAGGCAGAGGTGTCTTAACAGTAGGGTCCCAAGTTGGGAACCTATTGTTAAGACACTCCATTCCAATTCCTTTCCCCACCGAATTTGAGGTATTACGTGTTAAGTGGTGAAAATTTTAAAACATGAAATATTTCATTTACTCGAGTGGGGATAGAACTCACAGCCTGTCGGTTGCAGTCGCACCCTTGTGCCGCTGCACCACGATAGGCCTCAGTAATAATAATATAATTTTATATAAGGAAATAATAGGCATGAAGCCTGACGTGGCGCTGTGGCACAAGCATGTGATTGTGAACGCGACAGGTCGTGGGTTCGATCCCCACTCGACGTGGTGAAGTTGGGAAAGGAACGGTACGTCTTTACACTAGGCTCCCAAGTTCCCTCTGCCTACCCTGCCATGTGCGTAATACAGAGTGAAGCAAAAAAAAATAAAGTAAATCATTATAAATTTGTAATAATAATATCATTTTATTTAAGCAAATAATAAAATTTTATGATGAATCCTGAGACATGTCGTGCCGCGACAGGTTGTGGGTTCGATCCACACTCGAAGAGATGAAATATTATATATTTTCCAAATGAATATTAATTGTAAAAAGCATATAAGAATTTCGACATAGCTAGCTAGCGTAGTCAGAACGCTTGGACGGTTTCCAAAGAGGTGCGGGTTCAAATCTCGCTACGTTCAAATATTTACACGTTTTCTATAAAGTTAATTTATTTAAACTTGATTAAATTCAACTAATTGATACATAATTCTACCATACTTCTTTTTATTAGCTGTACATTGATCGGGAAAAAGGGGGAATATACAGCAGGGGATTAATGACTTTGTTCACTTCGTTCTTTACGCCCCTCTCAATGTCTGAGACATTTTGCGTATAGAGTGACAGAATTCAACGCTGCGTTTTATATAAATAATAATCTGATTATTCCACAACTGTCTATAACTTAGACCACACCGTAAATAGGTAAACTCTGTCGATTTTTATTAAAAACTTCTTTGTATGTTGTTTTTATGGCGATAGCTCGTTAATATGTAGAAATATTTTGATAACGAACTTTTGTTTCGTACTATAGATTATAAAGCGCTTACATATTTATATTGACATTGCATCATTAAGCTTGAATCACCTAATAGCTAATGCATTTTTTGAGGAATTGTGATCGATATGTAATAGTTAGATTGCTTTGAAGTTACATGGCTCTGTTGACATTGCCTTTGTTGGTAAAAGTCGCAGGACGGAAGTTGAGTAAAATATTAGGGTTAGTCATCTATGCTAATATTATGAAGTTGAAGACTTTGATTGGTTAAACACATCGTCTTAGGTACTACTGGCACGAATTGAAAAAATATTTATATAAAATATTACATAAATTGATAACTAGTAACCCACCCACGGCTTCGCCCGCTTGAACTACAGTAATTGTATCTATTTCACGAAAGTAAATATTTTAAATTGACGTAACTTTTTTGTTTCTTAACCAATTTAACTAAAACAAAATTTAATTGTTAAAACTGCGTTTAAATGTGTTCAGCCATTTTCGAGATTAGCGCATACAAACGCATAGACAGACATATAAACGGACAAACAGACAAACACTATTTTGGGCCCTACTGTAATAATAGACAACCCCTATATTTTTTTTTAAATATCTTCCTAATGAAAACAGTCAGACATCATATGACATATCTTAATTAATTTCATTCAGATAGTAAATAACTATTCAAGTATACATATACGTAACTAGATATGCAAAGTCTGAGGCCTGTTGTGGCGCAGCGGCACTTCTTCTGGGTTCGATCCCCAGTCGAGGAAACGAAATATTTAATATTTTCAATTAAAATATTTAATGTTTCATTTCTTCGCTCTGGTAATAAGGCAAAAAGCGCGGTGTTGAGTTCCGCTACTCAACACGCATTGCCTCAAAATTCTGCGGAGAGTGGGGAACGGAAGTCGAAGGGAGTGTCTTAACACTAGGTTCCCGGGTTCCCTCTGTCTTTCCTGCCTCATGCGGGATACAGCGTAAAGCTAAAAAAAATATATATATTACAAAGTACATTATGGTGCAGAAAAACACAAGAGTTCGACTGTAAACAAGAAGATAGTGTTTTCATTTTCTAGTATTTGCATTAGGGAATGAAGGTGTATTAATAGATGACGGAGTATCTCAACAACATAAGGTTCAGTGCCATTATCTACAAAACCTTAATAATTTTATTCTGTTCTTTTAGAATTTGCTGTTATAGAGACAGCAGAAATACATCAACTGTGAAAATTTCAACTATTACAAATTACGACAGTAAATTGTCGAGAATAACGGGACCGTGTTACCCTTAAGTACGGAACCCCGAAATTGTTCTAAGCTTTTTTTTTTAGCTTCACGCAGTATCCCGCACAAGACAGGGTAGGCAGAGGGAGTCCGGGAACCTAGTGTTAAGACACTCCGTTCCACTTCCGTTCCCCGCTTGTACACTGTCCCTATGCTGTCCTCGTTCCAAGCTGCTTCTATATTTACATTTTAATAGAACAAAAGAAAACACTAAAATATTACTAATTTTCCTTAACACCCGTAACGAACTAATGGTTACTTTAAAATGTATTCATGATTCACACTTGTCCTCAGTATTCATGCAATTAGCATATATTATATCTATCAGTCATTAAGTAAATGAGCTAAGATAATGCAAGAAGGTGTGGCTTCGAGTTGAAATAATCTATTAAATTCTATAATAATTGTAATTAACTGATATTATTTATGTTCCTGTCTGTTTCAAGCTTTTCGTAGCGCAGGGGTATGGATGTGTGACTGTAAACGACAGATTGTGGGTTCGATCCTCACTCGGGAAATGAAATATTTGATATTTTCAGATTCAATTATTATAATGTTTTTATTTCTTCGCTCTAGGGAAAAAGGCAAAACGCGGCGATTAGTTCCGCCATTTTACACGTAATGCCTCATTTCCATTCTACACGTAATGCCTCATTTCCATTCTACACGTAATGCCTCATTTCCATTCTACACGTAATGCCTCATTTCCATTCTACACGTAATGCCTCATTTCCATTATACACGTAATGTCTCATTTCCATTCTACACGTAATGCCTCATTCGGTGGAAATTAGTGAACGGAACGGAGTGTCTTAACACTAGGTTCTCAAGCTCACTATGCTTACTCTGCCATGTGCGGGATACAACATGAAAGTAAATATTCATAGTTAATTCTTGTTGTTCTTTTTTTAACCTCACGTTGTATCACGCGCTTAACTCTTCGTTTGTTTGTTTGTTAAAACACTAGGCACCTCGCTCATATTGTCCAATTTTGAGACTATGGTACGTTGCGTAACTTAACGCTGCATATTTTTGTGTAATTTTAATTGAATTAAAGTGTTTTAGTCATAGTAAAATATTTTAATCTAACTAATAACATTTTCATCTGCATTTAAAACTAAAATAACCAAATAAATACCAAGATAAATGTAATAAAATTCTCGCTAACAACTAATTATAAGCTCATCGATCAATATACATAAGTATATATACGTAAATGTTTTTATATCTGTAGTATATATATGTTGGCTGTCTATAATTAAATTATCTACAATTACATAAAAAAGAAGAATTTTATTCTGCCATACGCGGAATACAGCGTGAAGCTGAAAAAGAACAGATTTTTAGTTTTTTGCGTTTATGATAATAAAAGTCAACGTTATATATATATATATATATATATATATATATATATATATATATATATATATATATATATATATATATATATATATATATATATATATATATATATATATATATATATATATATATATATAT
>DWMZ01001844.1:0-15360 GCA_018249855.1 Eueides tales michaeli | reverse complement strand
AATGTCACTCATCCACTTCCACTGGTTGGCTGGAAGAGATCTCTAGCAGAGATAAGTCCACCTTTGTACACAATTTTTTTATATGTAACTATTTCTAATGTAACAATTTAGTACAATAAAGAATATTATAGATTTCTAAGTTATCTCTGTCATATTCGTGATACAGTGTGAAGCCCCAAAGAAATAAGATTAAAATAAAATTCCCTTAAGAGAAATTGAAGCCACAACCGTCGTGCTTGTATTATGTCGTTGCAGCCTGACAGACATATTTAAATATAATTTTTAATAGAAAATCGTAAGTGTGCGCAACCTCAGCTAATGCCGGAGGAGTTCCAAGTTTGTTGCAAACAATATTCTATGGAGTATTACTTTGTTGACACTGTTATGTTATCTAGAATTTATTTTGTTTATTGCTTAATAAAAAGTATCTTTCTATTGAAGATCCTTTCGCCTTTTCTATATCAACTTGCCAATGCAGCATCCTATTTATATCAGTGTCTTGTTAGGTATTAAGTCACTCCGCTCTTATTGAGACACATTCGTCCCCCCTATCCCACTGAACATAACATGTCTCAAAAAATTTGAGAAGAATGGAAAATCGTGACTATATATATACTATAGGGTACGATAAGGGAACCTAGTGTTCCATATTTATATACATATAAAACAACCGGAGAATACAAAAAAAATAGAACAATTTTAATATTGCAAGAGAACTAGAAGTACAAATTATAAAAGCTGACAACTTAAACGTAAGTTGAATTTCCGGTATGAATTTTTATCTCTTATAAAAATAGTAACCTATTTTTAATATTTTTTCTTCTACAAATTCTACCAGTAGATAAGTAGATAGCTCTCTCTACTCGAGTCTATTCTCTAATGTTTGATAATAATTTCAACTTGATACCTCCACGTGATCTGGAGATAAATAGTATTGAAAGACGAACAGACGAATAACAAAGCTTTTATTTTTATTTTGAGATACGGAACAATGAAATATGAAAAAAAAAACAAATTTGTACAAAGTTATAACTTTGAATTATATGTTCAAACGTCGACACAAAAAGATTTATGTCAACAAATTAAAATGTCATAAGGAAAGTCTAAAAGAACAATTTTCGTATTTGTTTTCTTTTCCCTCCAATCGGTAAATCGCGTATCAATTATCGTTATTATTGAAACGCCCGTTATTATTTTGATACGTTATTAATTTAACTTAAATTAAACACAGATTCTGTATAATATTTCAAGTAATTACAGTTGCTATATATTTTTTTGTTAGATCCATACCTACCCAGCATATATTATAATAGGGTGAGTAGAGAGAACATTGTGTAAAGATACTGTTTGATTGCATTCTGCATGGTGTATCTTTGCAGCCGATTCCTGTCTTAATTTGTTATTTCCTTAGATTTAAGATTGCCTGTCAGAAATTGCTACGAAGCAATAAGGTCACCGTTTGTACATGTATGTCTTTCTTTTATTGTATTTCTGTGCTTTTGTTTTCCCTCTGGGTGTACAATAAAGAATTATTTTTATTATAATCTTTTTTAGGGTTTCTTTTCTTCAGAGGATAAAATAGAACTTTTTCAGAATAAGTTTGTAGTCCGACCGCCATTTATCTCGAGATCGTGTCTTTCACACCTTAAGTTAGAAATCAATATGAAATATCCAAACCTAAAGTACATTTCTATCTACCGTAGATTTGGATTTCCTGAAGCACGGAAATAAACAAGCTTTGCAAATGTTTGTATAATCAAAATATACGAGCTTTTCCTATATTTTCCATATATTTACCCAGTTAAAAATCACCGAGAAACATACGCAAAGCTTACAACATAAATTAAGAAAAAATATTAAAAAGCAAAAGTAATTATAATTCAAGTTTATTTCATAAATTTGATGCACTTGGCAATTTCGTATGTCCATTTTCACAAGTCAAACTATCTGTCGATCTACATTCCTTGTGTATTGGTACGGAACTCACGGTGGTCAACTTCGACCAACACGTGAATAGTTTTTTTATTTATAGATATTCCAGAAACTTTTGAAATTATTTTAATCAAATAAGACACAGATTAAGTATAAAAATAAAACAGCAGAACCTTCGTCTATGCTATGGTTATTAGTCCTGCACATATTTGTAGGTGTAAAATAAATACTTTTAACAAATTACAAATAATAAGTTAAAGCATAACAGTTTTTAAACTAAGCGATTATGTTAAGGGCTACGAAGGAGTGAAAAGGTTCAGCATGTTAATAATGAAATTAAAATAAAACTGTATGACGACAATCAACGCGGCGTATTAATCAGTTTCTTAATACATATAAATTTTAGTTACACGAACGTATCCAGCACATAGCAGGGTACGTAGATGGAACTAGGGTAACGAGTGTAAAGACACTCCGTTCCCATTCACTTCCGTTCACCACTTTAGGCCGAATTGTGGAAGCAGTACACGAGTAACGAAACATAACGAAGAAACAAAAATAACAAATTTAAATACGTACGTATGTAATAAAAACAAATCTTTTTAGCCGTGTGATTCCGGCTTAGAATAGGATCACCCTGTACTGATGATGTCGTAAGAGGAGACTAAAGTGCGAGTGAGAGAGTCACGTTGTCAGCAATGGCAACACGCATGGGCAGACTCGACCGGATTGTTACCACCCCCGGCATTTAAAACCGGCGTTAAGTAGTGTCTTGGTCACTGCGTTTCGCATTGGGTAATGCCGGGCCCCGGGGCCCATCTACCTTACACACCGGCAACGCACCTGTAGCTCCTCTGGTGCTACACGGGGCCGGGGGCGGCGGTGATCACTTACGATCAGGTGACCCGCACGCTCGTTTGCCGTGTTTTTTTTTTCATAAAAAAAAAATCTATGTAGAAACATCAATATGTTAATACTTGCCTACAAGCGTCAGTAAAACCAATACTACGATCTACATAAGAGCAAGCAGGCGTCGAAAGGCCTTGCATTATGTATTGAGCGGCCTGAACTCCCATGTTATTGAACTTATACATCAGTTTTAGCAATTTTAATCAATTTGAAAGTCAAATGCTTTTGGGATATTTTTGTATTAAAATTTGGTGATTTTTTAATGAATTCGTCTCCATTTTGTTTTTGCCGTATTCTTAAAGGAAGTGAATTTGGAGACGCGGATCTTAACGCCGCGCGAAGAAATGGAAATAATAATATTGAATTACCTCGAGTGAGAATCGAATCTACTGTCTTTTGTGTATACACCTACGCTGTGCCACTCCTTCGCGACAGCGCTAATTTAATCAAAATAAAATCAAAGGTAAAGATAGAAAGAATTAAATAACTATAAACGCAGTAGGTTCGATTCCCACTCGAGGATAATAATATTTTCATTTCTCCTTTTCGCTGTGGTAGGCAAAGTGCGCTGTTGAGTTTTGCCACTCATTACCTTAAATTCAGTGGATTCCAGAGAAAGGAAGGAAGTGTTTTAAGACTAGGTTCCCAATTTCATGCCACGTGGGGAATAAAACATGAAGCTGAAAAAAAAAGTAAAATGATTTTAAAGATTTCCATGCCAAGTCGCACAGTGCAAGCCGTTGCCTTCGGCGTACGGGAGCGTACTTTTGTTCTGATCTTGAGTGCAGTGTAATAAAACTCTTGACCGCTTTTGACATGTAACATGTAAATGCAGTTGAATGAAATTTCTCACAATTTTTAAGGAAATTTTAGAAAATGTTGTAAAATTTTCTTTCTATTTTCCTACAAAAATAACACAATGATGCAGACATACTCGTATACTATGGTAGAGTAAAGGACTCATAAATAATTATATAAAAAAAATTGTCTGAGATGAAATGATGTACCTAATAACGGGGAAGCTTAAATCATCAAATATAATATTATTTCTTCATCTTTACGTTATATTCCTCCTATTATTTTCAGCTGAGCACTATACTATATGAGTGAATACCAATTTAAGCAGTCATTAAGAGTCCATTTAATAGTCGTGAATAGAAGGCAGATTTTGAGAAATCTCTGACCTTAGAAGCTTCCTAAAATTTTAACTATCCATCCGATTTTGAACAAAGCATGACTTAGGACCACCGCAATGAACAAGGCTTTCAATTAAAACATACAGAAGCTGCGGTGCGACAAACATACAGACAGGCAGGTCAAACTTATTTTACCTTACGTTGGGTGTTGAAAAGGTTAATTATTAATGTACTGTACTACAACTAATATTATATATAATTTAAAAACGATACATAACACGCTGTTATTACAATTATCTCCACAAAATCATAACACAATATTCACTACACACACAAGAATGTATAATTAAAAGTTCAACGTCATTGAAAAGTTTTTATGGTAAAAGTTTTAGTCGTTCAAAACTTAATTTATTCATTGAGTTCGAATCCGTCGTAAATTTTCTTTTCATAGACGTACAATTTTATAAATGGTCTCAGTTTCATTAAGACATAAAAATTTAATAAAGATGTAATTAATTAGCTAGCTTTTTTTTCTTTTCAGCTTCACGCTGTACCCCGCACTAGGCTGGTTGGGCAGAGAGAACTTGAGAGTCTAATGCTGAGAATACTACGTTCCGTTTCTCATAAGATATTCGGAATTTGAAGCTTTCATCCGAATTTGAAGAATGTTGAGTGTCGGAACCGGAGTGTCGAATCAGAGCGAAAAAAAATTAAAATATTTAATATTTCATTGCTTCTAATAGAGATTGATTGACAATTGTAAATTTTGTGCTAAATTAAAATCATCATCGCACAATTAAAAAAAAGTTTACATTATCATTACGTTTATAGTGACACTATATAGGCGGGATAAACTATGATACTATTTTTTTAGCTTCACACTGTATCCGGCACTAGTGTTATGACACTCCGTTTCGTCCCCTACTTTCGTTTGTTGTTGCTGTTTGTCGTCTTGTTATCAGAGCAAAGAAATAATAAAATAAAATAAATTTCTTCGTGTAGGTATCGAACCCACAACCTGCCGCGTTGACATTTGCGCGCTTATGCCCGTGTGTTTCTATACAAAACTAATAAAAACATAATCAATATAATTGTAAAAATAAATATATATTTAACTAATCAAAGTCGGTAAAGTAATATTCTATGTAATACATAAATAACGAATAAGTAAATAAGGTGTCTATAAAATATTCTAAACTATCTCCTTGACCGATCTTTGGAAGGAGTAGAAACCCTGTAGCGCTCGATATAACTCTTTGAAAACGTTATTTGGTGAGGGATCATAAAGCTTGTGTTCAAGTTTTAGGCCCGATCTTGTTATGATATATATTTTGCGTGCAAAGGTCACGCTGTATTTTATAAAGGAAAAAATGGACTACGACGATACTACGAATATATAGTGTCACTCTCAACTAGTGTCCAAGTGTCTAGCATAGATGAAAAACTTCCGGAGTAGCTTTGATATTTTCAATATACTACATTCAGACAAAAGCAATCCGAAAAAGTGTAAAAAATACAAACATAATTTTTGACATTTACGCTGGAATTACTGCCCAAGTCGATTTGTACAACTAAATTTTATGTGACACAATCAGTTCTGCTTCTATTTTATTATATCATTGTTCTTGCGGCGTTGTCCGTGTGTTCTAATAAAATAAATAATTTTAGTGTAAACACATGAGACATTATGAGTGCCTATTGTAAATTTGATAGTAGGTGAGTTAAATCAATTACTGTGATGCATATGAATTTCCAATCTCTTGTGTTTATTACGTATTATAAAACAAACTTCTCAACCTTAATACACAATTTCTCATTAGTTCTTCTCATCAGTCTACCTTCCGAGCCGTTGGTCTAACACTATTGGCATTTTTTTCTTGAATTTAAACGTTTATTTACGCCTTAATAAAAAAAAAGGTTATGGTTAAGATTTGAGTGAAACAGTTAATTAGAAAATTTTATCGTGGCGCAGGTTCACAAGTGTGCTACTGTAAGCGCCAAAGCTGTCGATCCTCACTTGAGGAAATTAAATATTTATTCTCATTTTCTACCTCAGTTAACGAGGTAAAGCGCGGCGTTTAGTTCCACCACGTAATATGCTATGATTTTAAAGTTCAATGGAAAGTGGGAAAGTGATTTGTCTTAATGGGAACCCAACACGTGAGGAATTGAAAAACTTACGTTATGGATAATTACTACTGTGGTCATTATCATGCTGTTAATTCTAGAATAAAAATATCCCAAATATGACAAATTCAGTAAGAAACGGAGTAACTTGACATTTAAGCTTCACGCTGTATCCCGCACATGCATACATAGTGTTAAGATACTCCGTTATGTTTCCCATTTTCCGTCGGACGTCGAATTGAACGTTAAGTGGTGAAACTGAAGGCACGGCGTTTGCCTTTTTACTAGAGTAATGGAATGAAAACATTAACTATTTTTTTTGAAAATATTAAATATTTTATTAACTCCAGTGGGTTTTAAGCCCACAACATGTCGCGTTTACAATAACACGCTTGTGCCCATACGCCACGACAGACCTCACTCTTTATGCTTGTTAGGGTACGATGTGTCATTGAGATATTACCAATATTTTTTAAATTATTACAAATTACAAGTAAAATAAATATTCGAACTAAAAATTTACTCAATTTTGTGTCAGCAGAACAACTATCCAAGACATAACTCTAAGGTTTGTTCATTCATTTCTTTATTTGTATGAGAGACTCACGAGAGGAATGGATCAGTACAAAAGAGACAACTGTAAGCAATAATATAATACATGTATAATTTTTATTTTATCAACTTAATATCATTTTTATCTTCTTCATCGATGCCTAAGCTCATAGCTATATTATTACTGTGTTTAGTTTTAACCATATTTAATATGTAAGTTAAGCACAATAATATAATTTTAATATGAACTTGAAGAATTATACAAGAAATAATCGACGCACAAACATACAAAAAAAAGTTACCGTATAACCTTACCTTTTCGAAAAAACAAATCGTTTAAATAGATAAGTAAAATTGATAATTTCGTAGAAGTTTCATTACATTCAGTCAACTAGACAACAGTTGTGGTATCACAGAACCCGATCACATCAGTAAAGACCGACCCTTCATCAGGGAGAGACGTGACTTGAATAAAAAAAGTAGCGAAGCGCGAGTCACATACGCTCATGAAGGGTACCAAAGTAGTGACCATAGATTACTTATTGTTTTAATGATAAAAGTGCTATAAATAAATACGATGGAGACAATTTAGTATTAAGTCACCTCGTTTCCTACTTTTTACCCAATTTTGAGACATAGTGTGGAACCCAACTTTGTTCTTTGTCTTATTACAAGAGCAAGCAAAAAAAAGCAAGAAAAATGTGTCACATACTTCATACTGGTAATCAATCCCATAACCACCTTTGGCGTTGATCGTATGCAAAGAATAGTTGACTACTAGACACTCAAATGCGGCTTATAGCAAAAAATACAAAAATGCAAACTGTATATTAATCTTATATATAAAAATCTTTATTATTTTAATGTTTGATCTCAATGAATTCAGTAGTTTTGTTTAAAAATGAATTTATAATATTTAGTAGGATAGGATATTTGTAGCATATTTCATTTAAGTTAATTTCTATTACGGAACCCTAAAAACACGCTTAACAAGTAGAATATGAAACTGTCTAAAGCTAAAGGGTTCAATTGAGGTTTTATTCGCTTTGTTTATAAATGATAATATCGTTATCATTAGCTGTATTTGTTATTTTATTCCAGTTTTGTTATTTTCGTCCAGTTGCATTCTATAGTGTCCGACAGTAATTTATGTTTATAGCGTTGTGTTTTCTTACATTTTAATACAAAAGTAAAAAGAATATAATATTGATCCTTATTTTAGTTCCTAAAGTAAAGAATACGAAATTTTTTTTTTTTTTTGTATCGAAATGTAACGTATAAGAATACATACGTATGTATACTCATAGTTATGTAAAAAGGTTTTGTTTGAGCATAAACGACAGGTTGTAATTTCTATCCCCACTCGAAGAAGTGAAATATTTTACATTTTTAAATGAAATGCTTAATGTTTTCATTTCTCCGTTGTCGCATACCGCGAATTGAGCGGAAAGTGCGGAACAGCACGAAGTCTCTTGACATTAAGTTCCCAATTTCCCTTTGCCATGTGCTGAATGTATTCAGCAGATTGAATTGATTTGATTCTGAGAATCTGATTAATAGACTGTTATCAGGTTTTATCTCTAAGCCGATGATATGTTAAAATATTCTAACGCCATAACAATATCTTCTACGTAAACAAAAGATAAAAGAAAAAAATCAACATATCAATAACTCACTCGTAATAGCCTCCAGGGATGAATATAATTTGTATCAACGATCATCTTCCTGTATGATAAATATTCTGAATTATAAAGGGCCTATGGGAAATGTTGTTTTTCAATTGACACGAAAAATGGGGCAAGCTATTTGATAGTTATTTTATAGCTTTAACGTTTTATAGTTTAGTAGCATAAAACTGCGGCTAGCGGCTTCACCCATTTGATGAAATGAAAAAGAAAGAGTTATGTTTGAGTGTCCAAGGTTACGATTAACGCAGTAACAGTTGGTTATTGAAACGATTAAGGTGATGGATTGTGGATGAACACATTAATATTTTTTAATTCACAATTAGCATATTTTAATCAGATAAACTTTTCAGTTTTATTATATAAGTGTGACCTGTCGTGGTTGTGAGTTCGATCCCCATTCGAGAAAATGAAATATTTAATATTTTCAATTTAAATATTTAATGTTCTTCGCACTGGTAATAAGGTGAAATACGGCGTAGAGTTACGCCACTCAACACGCCATGCCTCAAAGTCGGCGGAAAGAGAGGATCGGGACAAAGTGTCTTAACACTAGGTCCCAAGTTCCCTCTGCGTACCGTACCATGGACGGGATTGCTGTGAAGCTGAGTGAGTGAGTATTGATATACAAAATATCAAATATACTTTAGTTTCAGGGACTAATGATAATAAACATTATAACCGATATTAATATTTGTATCAACCAGGATTGAATTCTTACCCACCTTCATTTGTATTTAATCACTGTGCTAACGTGATAGCCTGTTCTTAATAATGTACGGCACTTAGATGCCACTTACGTGGGTTTCGTAAAAGGCTGTATTTAAAGATATTTACTTTATTCGACGTTTGTCTGTCTTTATAAGGATTTGAGTAAAATAAACAGAGAAGTCTTATAGGCTTTCAAGATCTCAAAAATAAAACATGGAATTCTTGTTCTACCACATACCTAATGTTACATTTTGTCGGTTCATTTGTCAAAACTATTTATCTCAACATCGTGTTAAGGTACAAAGCTGAAATTAATATTTTATTTTTTTTATTATATTTTTTAAAATTAATTAATATTATACTTGATAGTCGAATCCGACTCACACTTGACGACTTTTTTTTACAATTATTACGAGCTACGTCCGACTATACAGTAAAATATATATTCACAAACTTATATATTATTCACTAAATGTTTAAAATGAAACTTTTACTAAAGTATAAACGAAGTCACATAAAAAACATATACAGCACATAAATAGTTTATAAACATTTATGGCGTAAGTTTGTGGCAGCTTAAGCCTAGTAATATAGAAGACGGGACCGTCGATATTAGGGATCCTATCAAAACGTGCCTACGTCTACACGCCTTGAAATATAGCTAAGCCTTTACCTAGATCATGACTTATAATGTTATAACTCTGCTTAATATCAACGTTTCTAAATAAACTACATTGAAGAAAGATTACTGAGAAATAAAGTATACATATATGAAGATAATGAAATATATATTTGGGTGCCGAACCAAAAAAGTTAAAAATTAAAGCCTTATAAGAGTAATAATTGAAATATTACTATTTACTGTTAGGTAGTTAGTTTGATATTGTTTAGAAATTAATTTTTAGAATGCAATCAAAAGATACGAGCATTTTGGCGCCGATTTTGTTACATTTTGTATGAAATTGGCCGCTCAAAAATCTATAGGAAGTACCCGTGGACCTATGGACCTTCCCGCGGATATACAATATAAATAAAGGGTAATAAGTTTAGTTAAAAAAATTACTAAGGAAAGATATTATTTAATATTTAGATACATATTTTGTACAATATATTGAAGGGGTTAATTGAAATATACAATATTTCTGGAAAAGTCCCAATTTCATAAACTTTTTGATAGAGTGGAAGAAAGAGTTGGCTGAACGTTTCTTTCCATCGCTAGTTCCGGGCTCTTGCATTCATGCTTGGCTCAGACAGAACGTGACAATTTTTGGTGCGCACAGCCAAACTTTATTGATTTATAAGACCTTATTGCGTCAAAATCTATGACACCTTGCCTGCAAGATGAATATACGAAAATGATTCAAAAACTTATTTTATTGTCTGTTAAGCATAAAATGAACTTCGTATCTATTAATTTTCTCGATAGGCTATTATTTACATACGACTGTTGATTTATAAGTATCGTAGCCAGATTAGCTTGATTTTATTGCCATTTACAACAGCTAATATCAAAATAAATATTGCTTAAAAATTTAAATAAATATCGCTTAAAAATAGTATTTTCAATTCATTTTAAACTATTTCAAGATGGTCTAGTGTTATTTTAGAAGCGATTTGGTCCTTTGGCTGAAAATATTTGCTACTTAAAGCAAAGTATAGTCTAAGAATTGAATGTTGTCTGTTTGTAAACACGATAGCTGTGTATATATATATATATATATATATATATATATATATATATATATATATATATATATATATATATATATATATATATATATATATATATTATTTATCGAAAAAAAAAGCTTGTTTTAAGTAAGACACGCAATTGGCCACTTTAAATACACAACTTTCAATACATTAAGAACTGAGCGTTTTATTTAACAAATTAAATTTACGAACTTGAAAATAAATACACTATAATTTGCAATCGAACCCACGATCATCGCAATAATTAAATACAGTCATTTAAATTTTGTTACAAACAAAATAATTCTTGTTAAGCTATCTATCATTTTCTCTTCAAAAGAGGTACATAAGTAAGATTGAAATGTACTTGGTCCTATTGTTAAATAATTTAGACAAATGTCTTTATTGCTCGAAATCCAGACAACTGAGTTGTTACTAATTGAATCGTAATGAATCTATTGTTAATAAATGATTATTCGCTTCTATTTTGTACAACACTTAGGTGTTTTGATCAATTCTGTCTTCACTTAAGTCTCATAAATAATGTTGGTAAGCTCTATTTATATTACGGAAGAACGAAAAGCAATGAAGGTAGAGGGAACCTTGTAAAGACACTCCGATCTACATGTTTGACCAATTTTAATGACGTAACTTAAATATAATCATATTTAAATGATGCCTCGAAATCGTTCTGTCCAAGAGTATTTGAATGATAAAAATGTATTTAATTGTATTAAACAATAAAATTGTAACATTATTCAATATTGAAAAGAGCAACTGTTGAGTTTCTTGCCGGCTCTTCTCAGTAGAACCGCATTCCGAGCCGGTGGTAGTTTTTATGTTCGTGACGTTTCAAAAGTGCTTGCTAAAGTTTATTTGAATAAAGACTATTTTGAAAAATAAATAAATAAATAATATTGCCTACATTTCCTATTTGATATTTTCATTTTTCTCGCTATGTAAGGAGTGCGGCGTTTGGCGTTGCTACTCACCACGCAATAAATCGGAAAATGGGGAACGGAATGTCTCAATATTAGGTTGCCGAATTCCCTCTACCTACCTATGCTATGTGCGGGATACAGCGTAAAGCCAAAAAAAAATTCCTGCGTAGAATTCAAACCACAGCTATCGTGTTTACAAACAGACAACATTCAATTCTTAGACTATACTTTGCTTCAAGTAGCAAATATTTTCAGCCAAAGGACCAAATCGCTTCTAAAATAACACTAGACCATCTTGAAATAGTTTAAAATGAATTGAAAATACAATTTTTAAGCGATATTTATTTAAATTTTATATATATATATATATATATATATATATATATATATATATATATATATATATATATATATATATATATATATATATATATATATATATATATATATATATATATATATATATATATTGTGAATTTAATGTTATGACACTTGTTCCGTTCCTCACTTTCGGCTGAAGTTTGAGAATTGCATGTGGAGTGGCGGAACTCAACGCCACATTTTGCCTTGTTACCAAAGCGAAGAAATGAAAACAGTCAATATTCATTTTCCATATATTACACATATTTCGAGTAGGAATCGAAACCATAACCTGTCGCTTACAGTCACGCGCTTGTGGCTCTGCGCTACGACAGACCTCAAAATTATTTATTTATTTCGCAGGGAATCATTTTTATTACGATTCTTAAATAATATATCTAAGACAAATCACATAAAAACAAAACCAAAAGCGGTTAAAAGCTTACAAAAATCAATCCTATACTTGTTTCGGGACCACTGAGCAAATCACACGGCTCAGTGATCGCTCGAACATCGTGCTGCGTCAGCTTTCAACGCTTAGGTTCGGATGCGGTATTATTTTTGTTCTGTTTATAATATATATAAGAATATTTACCTAAAATGGGTATCTTATTTTTAGCTTTTTGGGTGCTATATTTTTAGCTAATCTGAAAAACAGGCTTATAGGCTCCAAAAACATATGTACTCGTATTTAGAGCCTATACGCCTCTTTTTGTTATTGTTATTACTAATTTATTTAGTAGTTGAAACTGTATTTCAATATTTAACGTTTGTTTTGGCTAGGTTTTTTTAATATATATTAGTTTTAGTTTCACGCTGTATCCCGCAAATACCTTAGTAGGCAGATCTACTATTCTTTGGTATAGAGTCACATAGTTTTACGTAGAAGCACTAGCTTTTACTTAAAACGAATAAATTATTTTTAAACATTTATAAACTGTGTAGTAGTTATAAGTAGAGACTAGATCGTGTTAATATTATCTTCTCTCTTTTGCATAGCTTTCCGATTGATGCTTCATGTAGTCAACATGAAGCATCAATCGGAAAGCTATAACGAATTTTGATTATTTTGTGTTTGACGGCCAGATATCTGTCGTTCATCTTTTCTGCTGTCCCTCCCCTTACATTCCACGTAGCTATTTGTAGCGTTTTCCACTTCCCGCCGTTCCGGACATGGCTCGTGCCTGCCTGTTAAGTATTTTTGGTCCTATGCTTAAATTTAGTATTTTTCTTTCCTAAGTGTGGAATAACACTTTAAAAATAGTAAAAATATTTAATAAGTAGCATTGTCTCTTGCCAAACGATAATTTTAACGAATTGTCTTTGAGTAGTGGAAATTTGTAAAAATCTCATTACAGAGTTGCTAACCACATAAGTAAGTTGTAACAAGCGTATAAGAAGTTCGACAGAGCTTGGTGAGAACGAATGGCTTAGTTGGTTTGCGTTTTTAAATTTAGTATTTTCTTTCTTAAGTGCGTTTTTTAAGGTGCGAAACTCTACAAACAATAAATAGTTATATATTAATACAATAAATGGCAAGAATTTATAAAAATACTCTACAAATACAGTTTATAAAGTTGAAGTGTTAAAACTCATAAAGCTTTATTTTTCCATTTCATCGCTACATACTTATATGAAGAATGTGACCAACAATAGAAACTTTTGAAAATAACATAATAGTTTCCAAGAAAATACGATTTCAAATACTTTATGTACTGAAACTATTAGAATTCTTTCTTTTACTATCGTACAACCTGGAATAGCCTTGAACATTTGTAGAGTATGTCTATAAATTCCTTTGTTTTTCCTTGTTCGTTCCGTGTTAAAGAGTTTTTTTGTTATACTATGTTTAATATATTATATATTTATTTTATTATTATTATTATTACACCTATTGTTTAATTTATTTTATTTAAATGAGACATTTTATGTTGTCGAAACATAATTATTATTTAATGAAAAGAAGTCTACCGAAATTTCCACAGCGTTTTTATTATTATTTATTAAATATTTTTAGCATATTTTAAGTATTATTCCACACTTATGAAAGTTAAATACTTTTTCAAAAAAGGTTTATAAATTTGAACGTATTTGAAAAAACCTTTACGTTTTTAGATATAATTTATTCTGTTGCATCACGATAGTCTATATGATACAAATATCTTTTAAAATAATATAAGAATAATATTTACCTTAAACTGGAATAGAACTTGTTTAGGCCTCTCGTGATATAAGGGCACAAGTATGCCACTGTAAACGTGGGTAAAACGTTGTGGGTTCGATCCTTACTCTTGGAAATTAAATATTTAATATTCCTTCGCACTTCGCAGGAATAGGGCCGCATTGAGTTCAGCCACTCAACTTAGACGGTTGTACATGGTAAAAGACTTACGGTTAAACACTTACAATGCCTTATTCGGCAAAAAGTGGGGAATATTAGGTTAACATTAGGTTCCAATGTTCCCTCTGTCACGAAATACAGCGTGAAGGTGCTATAAGCACAAACTTTGTACCTTAACTAAAATGTCACAATCATAATCACATTAATTCTTCTTAATTGAACTGAGTATAAAAACCACTCGATTAGCACCACGTTAAGTAAATAGACGGAATTCGGGCAAGATGTGTTTTATACACAAACTTAACTGAACTTAAGCAGTTTGCTTATAACTGATTAGCCGTTACTCCCAGGTACTAATTTTGTTGTTTACATAAAATGTTATGTTATTTGAAACGAGCTTTGTGGCGAAGTAGGATAAGCATATGACTGTAAGCGTAATTCAGATTAGGAGGAGAATAGAGTGTTAATGCCGGGGAAGAATTGAATATATTAATATCAAGCCAGCTTTAAATAAAATATTTTTACAATTTCTTCAGCTTCAAATCTTACATAAGTAAATCCTACATAAATCCTGGTAGATAAAGGCACCTCGGGAACCTGGGTTAATTTTATTCTCGACTTTTCGCCGATTTCTTTCGATTTCGACTCTCTCCACACTGCACTTTCCTCCATCGTCAGAGCAAGGAAATGTAAATATTAAATATTTCATTTTCTTGTGTAGGGATTAAACCTACAGCCTGCGTTTGTAGTTTCACGCTTGTGCCTCTGCGCTACGAAAAGCCTCTGTTTCAGATATTTGATTTTTACATATGAAAGGAAAATCGAAAACGCGACCAACATCTTCCACAGTAGCTTTTCATATTCTTAGAGCTTAGCTAAAATGTAATGCCTATTCATATAATGTTTCAGAAATTTTATTAAATTATTTTTTATTCAGCTTCAAACTGTGTAGCACATAGTAAGTTAGGCAGAGA
>DWMZ01001843.1:0-15368 GCA_018249855.1 Eueides tales michaeli | reverse complement strand
AATTAGGGGCTTATTTCGGGGGGGCATTGTGTTGTGTAGATATAAATGGAGACGGCCTATCAGACCTACTGGTTGGTGCACCTAACTATGTAAAGAAAGATGGTGGTCTCCATTACGATCAGGGCGCAGTTTTTGTGTACTTGACTGAAACTGATACAGAAAATGTGTGTATATTTTGCTATTTAATAACGTTTGTATTGATTTATGTTTGTTTGGTCACTGTGAATAACAGGTTCATACATTTTTTAGCTTAGAATTATTAATTAACAATATTAGTTGCCTTGCAACAATCTAATTTATATATTAAAGAAAATTGAACATTTTTTTTTCAAATAAGGTTATAGAATTAGAATCTCTCTCAGAGAAGTGTCACGAGTGTTTTGACAACAACTTATGGCATGTTAAATTCGGTCAGATCATTAAATAATTTTATAAATTATATAGGGAAAAGTAAAAGCATATAAAAAAGTGAAAAACTAAATTGTATTATTGGAAACAATGTCTCTTGGTACCAGGTTCACAAGTTCCGTCTGGCTATTGGGTTGCGGATACATCCATACATTGAAATACATATTTAAAAACAAATATTGATAATAATTAATATTAAAGTCAATATTTCTTTTTTTTTATTAATATCCTTTTATCATTTTTCAGAATGACACATTCATCCTTTCACCTGTCGACTATGTAATAGGTTCTAGTAATAGTGGCAATAGATTCGGCAGTGCTATTGCTAGCTTGGGTGATGTGAATGGAGATGGATTTAATGGTAACGAAATATACATAAAATCAGATGATTATCTTACAGCGAAGCTAAAAATCTATATATTGTTATTTTTGTAGATATAGCGATAGCAGCACCATGGGAGGATGATGGAAAAGGAGCTGTGTATATATTCAAAGGAGGAAGAAACGGTCTAAACTCTCAATATCTACAAAAGATAACTGTAAAAGATTCTAAATCACTTGGATATTCTATCTCGACTGGTTTGGATATTAACGGAGATAATTGTAATGGTAAGTTCTAATAAAAGTAACTAAAATATATTTTTATTTTAAAAAAAAGTTAGCAAAAAATACCGAAAACAATATTACATGAAAAGTTATTAAAATGTTTACGCCAATCAGATACTCTTAATTACCTATGTACATTGACTTCACTTGATATTTCACTTAAATTAAAAAAGTATTTCAATATACCTTTTAGCTTCCACCTGTTTTATGGATTCACAAAATTAAGCCATAAGATACATAGATTATTAAATTAAAAATAGCAGTAAGCATATTAAGTTAATCCTAAGCCTCTATTTATTTAATTCTTCTTACTCCTATTTTTTGGTATACACAGTTTTTCTTTGGTTCCATGATGCCTCACATGGCAGGATATGCAGAGAAAACCGAGTATTTCCCCCACTTTCCTCATTTTTCGCCGTATTCTGCCTGGCGATATTCAATGGCACCCTTTGCCTCGCTATCAGTGTGAATAAATGAAAATATGAAATATTTAATTTTTTCAAGTGATATGAACACACAACCGTACACATTTTCAGTGGTACGCTTGTGCACCCGCACCACGATAGGCTTCAAAACAGTAATTAAAGCTAGATTAAATATTTTAAATTGTTCCTTTTATTTTCTAGAACTTTCAATTGGAGCATTTAACACGAACGCTGCATATATTTTCCCTTGCATACCAAGTTTGTACGTAGAAACGTCGATAAAGGTTCCCGACGCTATGAATTTACAGCAAAATGCGACGAACTTTACCGCTTTGTTCTGTGTCAAGGCCTCACAATTGAAAACTTGGTCACACGTGAAAAAAGGTGTGGGAGAACAATTTTTCCTGTTTTTTTTGTAAACAAGTAGAAACCACTTTTAAATCAAATTAAATTAAGTTAAACATCTAAATTTCCGTCGCTGCAATTCAATGGGACATTGCATATCAATTTTACACGAAGATTTGAATTCCGCTATTTAATTTACAATGAGCGAAAATTAAAAAGAAATTGGGTCACGAAATTAATAAGGATTAGATAGATACAATGGTTTTGTTTTTTGTTGGTTTCTTGCTGATCTGAGGAAGTAGCTTTAGTGAACCGGTGGTAAATTGCTTGATGCTCAAAAAATAGAACATGTAACTTCCTATTTTAAATAAAATTATTTAATTTTGACCTCAATGACTAAATAATATATTTTATGAGGATGCATTGAATTTTTCTTTCATTCATTTTAGTGTCTTCTATATTTAGATATAAAATATACGTATGTGTATTTAATAATTATAACTAAAAAAACACTTTAAAGATTTTAGGGCTAAAATAATAATAGATCCAAAGGAGAATAGAGCGTATATAAAAGGTGATTCAGAATACGATATAAACATTTCCGCTGGCAGTGAGAACTGCGATGAGCAAGTTGTGGAATTAAAGGTATGCAGACAGAAAATTGAAGAAACAACTTAATTTATCTAAATTTAATCATATACATATTTTCGTGGCATATTCAAGAAAAGTGAGTTTGATATTGCTTTGTCATTTTACCAGAGCGAGGAAATCAAAATTGATTCGTTCTCTTTTTGGGAATCGAACCAGATCTCATTTATAGTATTAATAATAATAAGTAATTCTGTATCAATATTAAAGATATAGAAGATCACATTAAGACATATTATTATTTTTTTTTAATGTTATTATCAATTTTTGATTAAATAAAACTCTACGTTAGGCGATGTCGGTATTTTCTGCATTTTAAAAATAGGTTAAGATGAAAAAGAATGTTCATTTCGATTAGAATTGACCCATAATTATTTCGAATATGGACAAGTTACAATTGCTCAGTGAAATAATATTTTGTATTCTTTCTAGCCAACGGCTGATCTTTCAAGGCCTATTTCGATGAAGCTAAAATTAGAGGAAAATGAAGAATGGAAAGGTAAATAAGAAAGGTCTATAGAAAATTAAACAATAAACGTAACAGAATTCGTTCTACTTGTTATTCGTTCGTATCAAAATATTTATATGTTAATGTCACAGGAAAGTACAGACTGTTAACGTAAACTTCAACGTCATTCATTTTTTTTAACTATTTTAATTTGTTTCACTGCGTATGTTTTTTTTTTGAGTTCTGCCCCTCAACATTTAATGCTTCAAATTTTAAATTTTAAATTTGGTTTTAACATCAACAGAATACCATGCGATATGAGACACAGCATTGATCTCACTTAAGAAATAAAACTACCTTAATATATATACTTAAGCCTATTAGAGCAAAACGGAAGGACAGCTTCAATTAGGGTTTCTAATTTTTATTTCTCCTTGAGTAAACTTTACATAATTGAATAGTCTGTATCGTTAAAATACGTAGAAACTAAGGAACCAACTGTAACTTTTTTAATCATTTCAGATAGTACAACCGTACCACACCACGCTGCGAGGCTTTCTGATAATTCCAAGCTACATTCATCTTTTGATATACAATTAATGAAGGATTGTGGAGAAGATTTGATTTGTAAGCCATGGCTTATTATGACGTTACAGCCTTTAAATAGGTAATAATAAACACATACACATACATTATTTTATATGATAGAAATATTGATGTAATAGTTATGAATTAAATTATATTAAAGCTATAAACTCAAGACATTAGATATATTAAAATATATCAAATCTATAAAATCAGGAATAACACGAGAATAAACCAATTGGACACCAATATTATTACATAAATCCTAAAAATAAATAAGAATACAAAAAACATGTTAAAATTTCTCATAAAAATACAAGTTAATTGTATATTAAGGTATAAATACAATATTTTTCTTACTTTTTTTTATGCTCTTACAGTACATATGTACCAGGGACAAATGATAAGCTAGGTGTTAAAGTAACTGTATTTAACAAAGAGGAACCATCATTTGGAGCCAAAATATATTTAAATGTGCCATATCCACCAAAACGATTACCAAGTGAATGTTCTTTAGAACAACTTAATGTGACTTGTAATTTACCCGCACCTTTAAAACGGTTGGAAACAGTAGAATATGTGATAGAATTGGAGTTTATAAAAATACATAAAAATACTATAGAAGAAATTAAGGTAGTAGCTACGTTAGACGATCCAATGTATGATAAAAAAGAAATTGAAAAGAGAGTACAAGAGCAAGTAATCATGGTTACGCCTAAGGCCCACTTTGTGGTAAACGGGTAAGTTACTATAAATATTTATTTAGTATATTTATAGAAAAAGTAATATTTTTAGACTACACAGATATTTCTCCCCTATTTTTATTTGTCATTACACTATATAGTAATCATAAAACCGTAGACATTTGGTTTTCTGAGAATCTTGTTTTCTTAACACGTATGTTATAGTGAATGACTCTGTTTGTAACAGAAACATTACACGTGATTATAAACAATTTCGAAGAATTTAATTTATAACTAATGAAGGACCGATGAAAATGATATAATGTGAAAAAATAAATACAAAATAGTTATTGAAAAGTGCACGGTATCAACAGATCGCTTAATAAGCACCCCATCATTTTTATAACTCATTATTACTATTATTATTATTGGCAGTCGGTTGTCGCAAGTACATGAGTCTTGTGTAGTTATACAAGCATCAACTATTTTTTTTTATTCTATCTGCATAAATATTAAATTTATCGCAGTGCCCAGTGATTATACAGTTGATCCGGTTTTGTATAATGAAAGTTCAGTGCAACAATGAATAGTGGAAAAAGTAAATGGAGAAGAATATCGGCTACATGAAAAAAGGCAACTTTTACCTCAGTGCAAGGAAGCATATACTTAGAAGTACCTTTGTACCCAGTGTACTCTTGATGAAACTTTTGATGTGAGCCTATCGTCTAAGAAGACGCCACCTAAAAAAATAGGCATGGCTAGGCTGATCAGGTTGAAGAATATATGTTATATTTTGAGAATTAAATATAAAGGTCCATACAAGCTTATAATTTCATTTAAAAGCAAAATTGATGTGGGAAAAAATATTCAACAATAAAAAAATGGACGAAATGAACGAAATTGAAATGTCAACCCACCACTGACCTCCAAATTTCTTCCGGCGATGTTAAAGACATAGATTTAGATACCGATATACGAAGAGATTACTGAAGTGTCTAAATGTAATGTGGAAATGATAGCGGTAAGACCACTTAAAAGATTAAATGAATAATCGATAGTGTGTCGTAGATACAGGAAACTGTTGATATCTTCATAAACTTACTAAATAAATTAGGACTTAAAATTTCAAACTCAACATCCAAGCTTTGTATTTTTTGTAGAGGGTAGAGATAACAGAATGTAAAGGTTTTCATTAATGGTTCAAGTTTAGAAGTTGTTGACAATATTTAAGTTTCTGATTTGATAGATCCCTTCGCTGGGGCAAATATATTGATCTCACTTGCGCTAAGCTCGTTAATTTGATTAAAATACTCAACGTTATGGCGGGTCCAGATTGGGGAGTACAGCTCTTACACAGAATATAATTAACATTAGTAAGAAGTAGGATAGACTATGATTCATTTTTATATGATAATAGTGCCAATACTCATTTACTTAAATGAGATAGAATTCAGAATATATCTCTAGTTATTGGTGTATATATAAGATCTATACTAATACATATCATGGAAAGTGACCTTTGTATTCTTCTCAAATTATAAGAAGACGTTATCTAGGTATAAAATATAGTTTTTTAGTGTATGTCGTTAAAAAATAATGAAAAAATGCAGTATACTTCGCAATTAAGTTTATTATGTCCTCCTCATAAACCTCTATTAACTTTGCTACACTTAAATATTAAAAATGAAAATATTGTTTAGTTTAAGTACTTGGATATCTGGTATAAAGATTAAAAGTATTATTAAAACGAGTTTAAATTGCATCAATACTTCACAAAAATATTGTAAAATATAAGATTATTCTTGAATTTAACTAAAACTATGATGGGTGGTATTCAATCTTCACATATGGGTCTAAAATTAATGTTAGAGAAGGGCATTCTTTTTTTGATTTCAAAAGTTTAGTTACTATAAAGATGAAATATCACTATAATGACAACGGAACCTGCAGCGACTTATATGGCACTTATTTATGTTTCTAGTGTAAAATGTAGTAAGGTTGATGTCTTCTCCGATAGTCAAAGTGCACTGCTTCATTGAGGTAAATGTATTGAAGCGCTAAAACAGCTGCTTCATTTTGATAAATGTATTAAAGGTATAAGTTTTTGAATGAAGCAATCGAGTTAATTTATAAAGGTTTGTCTGTAAAACCTCAATGGATTCCTTTTCACCTTAGGCTACAGGGAAATGATAAATTAGCAAAAAGACATTCATAGAAGGAAAAGATTTAAATATATTACTTGACTATTCTGACATCTCAATCAAATACAAGGATAATTTGAGAAAAATGTGGAACGAATAATGAGATCAAAACGTAAAGGGATTTGTACAGGGCTATGTGGAACAAGTGTCCCCATATTCCTTGGTTTGGTGATTTAAAATTGACGCATCGGCAAAATTGTTATGGTTTTAAGGCTTAGTTCTGGATATATTGAGAAAATTTTGCTTTCTCGAAAAAAGTAACTTCTCCGAAATGTAATTTGTGCGGAATGGATGAAGACGTACACCATTTCTTGGCGGAATATGTACTTAACGCCAAAGCTCGTCGTAAACTATGTTGTCAATTTAATATAAATGTAATGGATGTAGTTTTACTCACTACTGTCTAAACTGGACTTTGTTGAGGTTATATAAGCTTAAATTTAAATAATGTATAGTGTATTCTAGAAAATCTTTTTGTTATTAGTAAGGATTTTTATATTGTTTAAAGGAAACAATGGAACTGAATTTTTTGTACTTAATTGACTTAAAATCATAGTGTAGTGTGAGACATATATTCAAAACTACGTGAACAAATCAAATGGGTTTTTAATTCTTATACCCAGCAAAATAAAAATAGATGATGTAGTTTAGCAAAATGTAGTAATTAAATTTCACCTCTCAGCACAATTTTATTCAAAAATTGTCAAAAATTAGAGAAGAAAATAATTTCTTCACGTTACTTTATGCAAAACATGTTATATATAATGTGTGTATAAATATAGAAAAATAAATGTGCTATATTAAAGTACTTTTATAGAAGTGAACCAATTTAATAAAAAAATCTTACATTCTCTTTGTTACTTTTATCAGGCGGGCACTGCCAAACGCGACGCTTGCTGTGACGAGAGATAAGCTTAGCGAAACGGCTAACGTCACTTTGCAGCATTATTACGAGGTGAGTGGGGTTGCTCCGTGTATGCTCTTATGCTCTATTTACTTATTAGCTTACGATTGCTCTTAGCAGATTCGCCTGCATGAAATAAATAATTTTATTTATTGATCCCAATTAATTTTGTGTGTTTTTCTATTTTAAAAAATAAATTGCTCCTTTTGTATCATATAACAAACATAGTCATGTTGTACATATATGATAGAACGAAAAAAAATAATAGCATAATTAATATTACTTACAAAAACAATGGTGTAGGTTGAAGCTTACACTTGATAATAAAACAACGCCTAGGACGTTTAACTTTAACATTGTGCATTAGAAAACTATAGGTAAATAACTGTGGCTCCAATTATTTATATTGCTGAGCTCTGGATCTCAAAATATAGCAATACAGTATATTGAAAAATGTAAATTATTACGTTTGTTCATTAGAGAGGAGGCCATACGCAGCGGCTCCCTCAAACTGGTAAGAAGTGACAAATATTGTAAGTCGTGACCAATATAGTGGTTCTCTTCAACGAACGTTCTGTTGAATTGTCCTATGTCGGTTTCAATAGATATATTCCAGTTTGCGTATATCGACCCCTAGTTATTTAATTGTGTGCGAAAATTTTAATGTAGATATACTTCAGGTAACATCATACAATCTCCGCCTTTTGATTTTGATTTTAATCATTTAAATTGTTTAATATTTTCTTTCAACAAACTCGTATAACGAATACATCCTCAACTTCTATAGATAATGTTTATAGTAATTTGAAGTTTTAGAAAGAATAATTATAACTTATCTGAGTTCGGATCACTGTGGCCAAAAATATTCGTTAACTGGTAAATGGGTAAACAATTAATAATCAGACCAATCACTGACAATAAATTAATCTTTTTAATTGTAGAGTTACTTACAGCCAGAAATAATTTCAAATCTAGAAATAACAGGATTAAATTCAATCAAAGAGGGGAATAAAATCTCTTGATAAAGTTTTAATTATTTATAAAATAATATATAGTATTTGTAGTGTATAATATTTGTAGACCAGTCCAGTCTACTATTGGTATATACAGAAATAGGAACAAACTGTATGAGTTATATAGTATGAAGCAATGGAATCAGGACCCGGTTTTCTTGTCAAAAGTCAGAATTTATTCATAAAAATTCAAAAGTATTTATCCAGACTAAATTTTTGTACATAAGGAGTAAAATTTCAAAGTCTAACAATAACATCAAAGCTACATGGGTCCTATTTAAACTGTAAGACCCAAAGCGATCAGTGAGCATATTAAATTAAAAATAAATCTTAGATTCAGATTTGAAAGTGGCAAATACTTTTGAAATATTTATTTCGGAAATTCCAGTTAATATAATACGATAATTGACATCTACTCCTTCAGAAGAAATAATTCTTTTGTTTTTAAATGATACTAAAAATCGTATACATAGATAGATGTATTATGAATTTGTATTTGAAAATGTATCACCAGAATTTATAAAAGTATTCAAAAGCCTCGATTTGCAAAAAACAAAAGATGTACAGTGGTTGTGTGCTTAATGTTGTTAAGGTAGTAAACCCAATAGTGCTCCTTACCATATTTTAATTTTTAATAAGTGTGTAGAACGCATGGGAGTATTCGCCATAAATGCATTGGAGAGTTCTTTTATTTATTTTAAGCCTTTGGTTATGTAGAAACGGAAACTCTATTCCTAAAACTATATCATTATTGCATGCAGAATACTGTCCTTGATCTTATTGCGTCATATCTAAATCAAAGAATCCAATAGGTTAACATAAATAATATTAAACATTTGGATCTCCTCTAAACATGTACGTTCCACAAAGATATCTTCATGTCTATTCATGATTGCTTTTTATTTCTAATCTAATTAATGATTTGTTTTTTTATGCGATATCCTATGTTATATTATACTGGTCGTAGATGATACGAGTACTTCTTTATTAATTAAGGTTGATCGAAACAAACTAAGCTGTGATGAAGCCAACAGTGCACTATCGCATATTTTTCACTGGTTTGATATTAATAATCTTATGTTGAATGCTATATAAAGTAATGTATTGAAATTACTTTACAAAATGTAAAGACATTTAATTTTAATCTCATTCTGTCTTTTAATTTCATTAAAATGGGAACTCAATGTGTTGGAATCAATAATTTTCCGCTCCGTCAGATCTATTTATAACCTAATAGATCAAGATCGTCTGCGTGATGTTTTTATAAATGTAGGTATTCTTACAGTTGCTTCACAATATGGATACTACATGTATAATATTCTGTTTAACCGACAACATATTGAATGCCATAGTAAAAGCAGTGACAGATATACAATAGGAACGAGAAATAAACATAAACTTGCGATGTAAAATTTTCGTCTCCAAAAAGTTAAGAAATATTTTATGGATCTGAGTATTCGTGTCTATAATAAAATTTCACAACGTATTCTAAGCTTGCTGCTGCATAAATTTAAAGTAACTTTATACTATATACTGTTCAAGACAATTTACAGGATAAATATTCATGGAATTAATGTCTATTGAATGTGATGCAGGATAACTGCCAAAGTAGTGTGGTCATTTAATTGTACATTGAATAGAGCAACTGTTGAGTTTCTGACCGGCTCTTCTCAGCATAACTGCCTTCCGAGCCGGTGGTAATGACATGTTCATTAGATGATTCAAAATTGTTTATAATAGAATACTTCAATATAGTATATTTTGAGTTTGAGTTTGAAATAACTAAAACTTCAGCTAAATAAATAAAAAAAGCAATATACATCATGGAAGACAAAGGGGACCTAGAGTTAAGACTGTCCTCTTCGTAATAGTGACAAAGCGTGGCGTTTTCGCAGCTCAACCCCTAATGTGCTGAAACTTGGGCGGTGGGGAACGAGTGTCTTAACGATAGGATGTCTTTGCCTTCCCTGCTGTATACCGGGAAAACGTGAAAGTAAGAATGCAAAAAATAAAATGTATAGTTATTAAATTCAAGTCCGTTATATAGTCCTGATAAAAAAAATCTTAAATTTAATTTAAAGGCACACCGAGGACCAATTAACTAATTTACAGTTAGCTTAAAAATCCGCTATACTAATAAAAGACTACTATTTGACCAACATACCTTATAGGCTATATATAGTCAGCTTATAGCCTTTCTCCTTCCTCTAAAAAAGAACTACCTAACTCAGAAAGATTTTTTTATTTTAATACGTCTTCCATGTACAGACAATAGATAACAAATTTGTTATTATTATATATTTAGCAAAATAATATTGTGTTGCTTAGTTTCTTAACAATTTTAAATATAATTTTAAAACTTTATTTTAATCTATTTTAACAACATGGAAGTACTGAAATATTTGAGTTTGATGATCTATATTATCTTTCAAGCGTGAGTGCTAAATTTCTTAAGTGTATATGTATATGTCCGCGGGAGGCTGTAGCAGCGCAGAGCCACAAGCCAATGTAAGAAATATTATCTCCAGTCTTCACGTGTTCTCACACCCATATGTGTTATCACATACGAGTATCTGCACCTGTATCAATTTATGACAATCATCCTTCGTCCTTCATGCGTCATCCGTCATTCGTCTTACACCAATTAATTTAGCTATCATGGATTGGTTGTTTAGCGGATGGTCGATAACGGATGCTAAATGATGGATACCGAATAACCGATGACATATAACGGATGACAGTTGATGATTCGTGAACACAAAATTCACAATGTCTCTGATTTTTTTGTTTTGTTTTTTCAAATTCAAATTCTACTGTTTAAATATATGTTTTCTATTTCCATGTTTTCTGAAAATAAATACAGACAGATGTAAAAATTATTTTATTTTATTTTTTTTAATTATTTTATTTTTTTCCTACAGATAACTAATTTGGGACCATCTGATTGGTTTCATTTACGGATACTGATAAATCTTCCTGACAGGGTAAGAAAATAAAATCAGTATAGTAAATCAGTAGAGTAGTATATTAACATATATAAATTGATCACCTCTGGTGATTGACAGCATCAAACTGTTAATGCGGTTTTAATCTTCTTACTTGGCAATGATCTTATATTTATTATTTTATAGGCAATGATTTTATATTTATTACTTATATTCATTATTATATTATGTCCCCTTTGGACAGAATGCGGTGTTAAGTTCCGTTACTAAGCACACAGTGTCTCGATTTCAGGTGTGAACTGTGTCTCCCTAGAAAGCTTGAGACTATCAAATTTATTTACGCCTCATACTTTACATTATAAGTCACCACTGGACTTAATTGTATTTAAAAAAAGAGCTTCACACTTTAACCCTATCAGTCTGGCTGAGGTAGTATTTTGTTCCTTTCCAACCCAATTTTCGAGACATTGCGTATTTATTGTGAAATTCACCGCCGCATCTTGACTTGTTTTCCGAGCGGAGAAATGAAGATAACTTTTTACCCCTAACGAGAAAGCACCCACAACTGTGCGTTTACTTCCTCGATAATTAAATTTATTTAGAATAAAGGAACTCAATGGCTTTATTTTGTCAGGTGAAGCTGTCAAATCGTATAAAAGGATGTTCAGAAAGCGGTATGGAATGCGAATTGAAGGTACCGGCAAAAGTTTCCCAGTCTATCGTTCTGCCTCTAAAATTTGATTTGGGTGTACATGGTGAATATATTTTTCGTTTTTTTAACATATCTGTCGTAGGAAGACTGTGAAAGGTTGTATCAAAAGCTGATGGTCAATTTTTTTAAAAATATCCGTGAAGAATAGTGTTACGATTTGTAATGTATCCGTTTGTTCATGTTTTTACATTCATGCTGTCTGTATCCCACATTTAGTAGGATATGCAGAAGTAACTAAAGCACACATATATTTCAAATCACAGAAGTAAATTTTTGATACATCGAGTTAAGCTGCGAAACTCGACGTTGCGTTATATGTTACCAGAGCGAAGAAACGAAAATAATTTACTCTTTCGAATAGAAATTCAACTCACAATTAACCACTGTGCCAAGATATCCTTACTTTTATCTCTTGTTCATTTTTATGAAAGACAAATGTTCTGATATTTGAAAGAAATAAAGAAAGGACGGAATGCTGGATCAGCGTAAATGATATGATATTAAAACAAGTAAATGAGGTAGTATATCTGGGAAGTATGCTTAGTAGAGACATAAGATACGAAATTGATGTATGGAAAAGCGTATTGCTCACAGTAACAGAGTGAACGGTGCCTTAACTGCATTGTTGAGACGGTAAAACGTCAGCATAGCTGCACATTTGGCCGTTCACATTGCTGCTGTTATATGGCAACGAAACATGGGTATTACAGAAGAAGAAAATAATAAATATAAAGAGTTTGGAGATGCGATCTCTTCGTAGGATATGCGGAGTCAGTTTAGCTTATCGCATACCCAATGAAGAGATACACAGAATGGTAGGTACTAGCGTGAATATCACAGTGAAAATGAAGAAGATCGTACTCAGGTGGTTTGAGCACGTCGAGCAAATGAGTGATGAGAAAGTGGCAAAAAAGATTTATGAAGGAAAAATGATTGGTAAGAGAGAGAGGGGGAGACCTCGGTTGACATTCGAAAACTCAGTATCTACGATACTGGAGGAGAGTCACGTAAAATACATGAGGGCCCCTTGAAGGCATGTATGAAGAGATCAATGGCAGAGGATTAGGGAATAGGGGTATGTCGAGACCGTAGCGTTTGGCGGTCCGTTTTCTCTGCCAACCTAGCTAGGGATACAGCGTGAAGATAAGTAAGTATTTTTTATATTCACCAATTGGAACTTATTTCCTTATACAACTTTATAATTTTATATCATTTGTAGGTGAATTCTTGGAAGAGAAAATGGTGTTCAATATTACTACTGTCATTGTATTGGAAGGACATAATAAGTAAGCATTTCATATATTTGTAATTGTATAATCTTGTTATTTTTCGCTCACGGCTATTTTTAATGTAGATTTTTTTTTTGCTTCACGCTATATCCCGCACACGATAGGCTAGGGCAAAGGGAACTTGAAAACGTAGTATTAAGACTTTTCATTCCGTTCTTATGTACCGCCGAATTTGAGAAAAAATTGAAAAAAACAAATAAATATAAATTCAGTCCCTCGAGGACGAATTCATTGGAGAGCCACTTTGCTACTAAGGCTTTAACTGTCCCTTTAATTTTAGGAATATAGATATTATGTATAGAGTTTACTATGACACCTACTAAATAACAACTATGAAAATTACAAGTCTATGCACTATTAAAATTTATTATAAACGTAAGAAAGCATAACACAATAAAGATAAGCAGAAGGATAGATTAAGAGTAATAAGCACTGAATTCTATATATAAAGTTTAAGCAAATGTAGTCGGAAAGAATTAAATATAGCAAATTATAAAATAGTAATTAAGAATAACGTAAATAGCTAGATCATCGCAAATCGGGTGCGCATTCGCCGTCGCGATAGAGAATCGGACTGATGCACCAGCGTATGCGCAGAGCATATCGCGAGACCGGTTTAACTAAGAATGCCACTAAAATGACAAGCGCGAGTTGAGTTATAACTTTACTTGCACGCCCGGTTCTGCTTGTACAATTAATATCAAATAAATATAAATGAGAGTTATATAAAAATTAAATTAACTAATTTATTATAATAAACATAATTTACATGTATATAATATTAACCGCTACAGAGACTTTGTACACTAAAATTGTGTAAGTCAAAGGCGCTACCTCTTGTTACCAGAAATTAAGTATCCACATCTGTCACAGTTAGACGGTGTGCCTTTTATTAACGATAGTGTAATCCACAGGAGTGCTTCAGTGACAACCACATTGACTCTGGAGCCAACGCCGCCAATATGGCCTGTGATAGTTGGCAGTGTCGCAGGTCTTATACTACTTTTCCTTATAACATTGACACTTTATAAGGTACGTAGGAATAGATGTTTTTTTTTTAATTATTTCACGACTTTCTCGATATATAGTTTAATAATAATGAATATTAAATTAAATTTTAATGTCATTTGTTGATTAATAAAAAATACCTTACCTCGTTTTTTTATTATTATTATATATTTTTTTTTTACTTTTACGCTTCATTCCGCACATGGCACGGTAGAAAGAATGAACTTGGGAACCTATTGTTAAGAAACGCTCCTCACTTTCAATTAAATTTGGGGTATTGTGTTGAAATAGAAGTTCAACGCCGCACTTTGCATTGTTATCAGAGCGAAGAAATGAAAATATTAAGTGTTTAATATTTTCGACTGGGCAACGAACCACCTTGTGCACTTGTCCCACGACAAGCATCTCTATTATATAAATTAGAGAAGGAAAACATGATTTCTAATATTTTGTTGATAAATTGAATAAAAAAATGATTATTAATTTCTGTATTGTGGAATAAAACATTTTGAAAAAAAATTACAGTGCGGATTCTTTTCAAGAAAGCGCCTGGAAGACTTCCAAAGGCTTCAGGAGCAAGAAATGTCTACTGGTGAAACTTCTTCCGGAGAAATAGTTGAAAATGAATATATTAGTGAAAGGTCATCTCAAGAACTTATTGTAGATGATTCAGACTGAGGTTTTGTTTATATAAATTGATACTGTGATAATTGTACGCGTATTTTAAATATTATTTGTTTAGTAGTAACAGATTTTATTTTTTATTATAATTTATTCATTTTATGTTTATTATGGAGCCATTATTGAGGCCACATGGCTCAGTACCACAACATCTGATTTTAAATGCAACGAAATATTTGATAATCCACCAATCAATACGCCACGTTGGCCGGAGAGTGGAAAGCGGAGCCCTCTTACCACTAAGTTCTCACTGCCTACATATCAAATTTGAAATAGAAAAAAATATAATGTAGATGTGAAAAAAATATTTAATAAATATATAATTTGATAGTGCTTTTTAACGCATTATATATATATATATATATATATATATATATATATATATATATATATATATATATATATATATATATATATATATATATATATATATATATATATATATATATATATATATATATATATAT
>DWMZ01001842.1:0-15370 GCA_018249855.1 Eueides tales michaeli | reverse complement strand
ATATATATATATATATATATATATATATATATATATATATATATATATATATATATATATATATATATATATATATATATATATATGTATATTTATAAACGATATTTCTAAATAAAAAAAATGATGCTTTTTCCATACCAAAATACTGGGATTTAAAGAACCAACACAAAAGGTTTCATAAATACAAATGAAATTCAATAAAACGATTCACAGAAACACTTGGGAAATAATGTTGAATTTATTGTACTTGGTCAAGTCAGTTATCCCGCATAAGCTATTTGAGATGTAAATCGATAGGATTAACTTGATGTCGATGTCTATAAAGCAAATATTAGCTGAGTTATTTGCTGTATAAGCCTTGTACTAGTAAATTTCTATTATTTGAGAGAAACGTTTGAAATTTCAATTCCGTTCCCCCACTTTCCGACGAATTTGAGGCGTTGCGTGTTGAGTGGCGGAACTCAACGCCGCAACGGAGATGGGACGCAGTGTCTTAACACTAGGTTCTGAAGTTCCCTATTCCCACTCTGCCATGTGCGGGATACAGCGTGAAGCTAAGTAATTAAGTAAGTTTGGCATTTCATTGCTTTTCTATGTTTAGTAGTATAAATACACTGAAAATTTTTGAAAAAATATTATTTTCTTTACTTAGACTCTCGAGAGAAATCAAAAAAATGACGGATGCTTTAGAATAAGTAGTATCTTTTGAATTTTTGTCTGTCTATTTGTCTGTTTGACAAATATTTAAAAGATACCAGACTTTTTTCCTGTGTAGCTGTTAGATCTGGGCAGGAAATAGATCTGTATTTATTTTGAATACCGACTGTTACATATATTTTATTTAGATGGTGTCTGTCTATGATTAGAAAATAACTGAAAATTTAAAGCGCATAAGTATAGTTATTTCTTGATATTAAAAAATAAACATAAAAATGCAATTTTTTTGTCTGTTTTTTTGTCCGGACTAAAACCGCTGAACCAATTTTATGGGACTTTTACTGAAACCGCGTGAGGCTTCTAGTTTATATGTATGACTTAGGCATCTCTTCTCGGTCGTTGACTTCATTGCTGAAGGTCGTGTCCACTCTTGTCCAGGGTCTGGGTCACGGTATTTATTAAGTTTCGCTAGTTCGTCCTGTCCTCTGCTTTCCTCAGGGCTATGGTCACTTGGAATCCCGTGAGATTAGTAACTTGATCGGACCACCGTGTACGCGAGCGGCTACGTGGTCGTTTCCCCTCAACTTTTCCAAGTACCATTAGTTTGTCCGGGCTGTCGGGTTGCCTTCGTGCTATGTGTCCAAAATAGCGAAGGACACGCTGGTAGCATATACTTGATAGTCTCGTTTCAATGTTGAGTTGTCGCAGAATAGGGACATCAGTCCTCTTGGCCGTCCACGATATGCGTAGCATCCTTCGCCAACACCACATCTCGAAGGCATGACTTAGGCATAAGGAGACATACTCGTATAAACTATATGTATAACTTAGGCGTAAGGCTAAATAATAAGTATAAGCATATAAACTATATGTATAACTTAGGCATAAGGCTAAATAATAAATATAGGCATATAAACTATATGTATAACTTAGGCGTAAGGCTAAATAATAAGTATAGGCATATAAACTATATGTATAACTTAGGCATAAGCCTCAATAATAAGTATAGGCATATAAGCTATATGTATAACTTAGGCGTAAGGCTAAATAAATAAAATAAAAATAATAATTGAATCCATAACGATTTTCCATTTATTTACCTTTTAACTGTATACCGCACAATGCACTGCTGGCTTGTTAACCTGGTGTTAAGACACTCCGTTCTTCTTCCGTTCCCCACTTTCCTCTGTATTTGACGTAATGCGCGTTGAGTTGCGAAACTCAACGCCGCGTTTTGCCTTGTTACCAGAGCGAAGAAATGAAAAAAAATAAATATTTAATTTGAAAATATTAAATATTTCATTACCTCGACTGGTGGTCGAACCCACAACCTGTCGTTAACAGTCACACGCCACGACAGGCCTCAGACAACGATCATGCATACAACAAATATATTACTATATATATTCATTTTTTATTGAATTCGTTTTTCCTGCCTCGGTACCGGAAGTGATATTGATCCTATTATTTTGATTGACACATAGAATATTAACGTTTCCTTTATTACGATACACACGTATACACATACTGTAGTGCGATTCAATTCAATTTATTACACAATAAAGCTATGCGAAGTGGAATATCTGTTCAGCGAATACAAGTTCGTTTTACATGCTTTAGGCATTACCTCGAGCTGGTAATGTTCTATCAAGCATTAATATTGACGTTAGGGGCGAGTTCTTTGATTTTTCCTTAACAAATTCATTCTGTATTATTTTAATCATTCTATAGTAATTTAAAGTAATAATTTTAATTGATCGTCCATCGTTTATTTTGCAAAATATTAATATTATTTTTCACTTTTGCGCTGTACCTCGCACATGATAGGGCCAGAGGGAACTTGAGGATTTAGTGATAGGACACTCCGTTCCATTACCCACGTTTCATCGAATTTGAGGTATTGCGTGTTGGGTGGCGGGTCTCAATGACGCGCTTTCCTTTTTTTCCAGAGGGATGAAGTGAAAATATCAAATATTTCATTTGAAAATATTAGATATCAACTCTTTGAGTGCACTGCCATATTAAAATTGATTTTTAATTCTTAAATTTTACATAAATCTTTGTCCCATATTGAGTGGCCTTGACAGACCATGTAAAATAAAGCAACGTATTTTTATTAAATTGAAAGCTTTGAAGTTGCTAGATATATTGTTTACTAATTGTTCTTAGTCTTTTATTTTTAAAAAATAAATTGTCAGTACTTATGTCCTTTCTAATACTTCTAAGAATGTGTATACAAAATTTCTTAGTAATTGAATAAATAGATTTGGCGTGAAAGCAAAATTATATTGATATTTATAATATTGTGGCGCAGTGGCACAAGCGCGTGACCGTAATCGACCGGTAGTGGGTTCGATCCCCACTCGAGGAAAGGAAATATATAATATTTCAATTTAAATATTTAATGTTTAATTTCTTCTCTCTGGTAATAAGGCAAAAGCGCGGCGTTGAGTTCCGCCACTCGACACACAATGCTTCAAAATCGGCGGAAAGAAAGTATCCTGCCATGTGCGGGATACAGCGTGAAGCTGAGATTTATAATATTTGTATGTTGGTACTAGGTCTGCTTCAGTTCTATTCAACGTAGAAGAAAAATTGTAAGATTAAGTAGTAGTATTTAGTTAAAACTGTATCATCTAAAAGCCATTCATATATTTTACATTACATCTAAGCTTTAAATCTCGCTTATATTAAAAAAAAATAATCACAAAAATATAAATAAAAGCTCCTTTCTAAAGCTAAACTTAATCTGACATTGAATTTAATACAAAAATATACACTTTTTATAATATTGATTTATTATACAAACGATTCATCCGTACTTCAGAGAGGCTGATAATAAAAATATCGTCATAAATATGAAAAACAAAAAGGCATTAACCCATTGTTGGTCCGTTGGCACTCGCATTGTTTTGCTAAGTGTGAACGAAATCAACTTTACGACTTTATAGCTCAATAAATCTGTATGATGTGCCATACTTGTTATTGATATTAGTTCGGTAACGTGAATAAAACCCGCTAAATCTGAACATAATTTATTGTAATATGAAATTTGGTGCACTTTATATATCGATTAAATGATTAAATACCATAGTTTGATGTTGTGATTGTTTAAAATTTGTCTTATTTTAAACAATTAAATTGTATATTTTGGGTTTGATAAGCAAATTTTATAGAAAGTTCAAAATAAGCTTATATATATATATATATATATATATATATATATATATATATATATATATATATATATATATATATATATATAATATTTATAATAAAATATATATATATATATATATATATATATATATATATATATATATATATATATATATATATATATATATATATATTTCTTATATAATAAAATATATATATATATATATATATATATATATATATATATATATATATATATATATATATATATATTGTATTATCCAAGTTTAGAAAGTGATTAGAGGTCTATCATGGCGCAGAGGCATCAGCGTATGAATGTAAATGCGACAGGTTGTGGGTTCGATCTCCACTCGAGGAAAGGAACTATCTAATATTTTTAATTTAAATAATATAGTAAAGAGACAAAACATGGCGTTAAGTTCAGCTATACAACACTCAATGAGTTGAGTTCGGTGGAACAAAGTGAAGCAGCGTAAAGCTGAGTAGAGTATAAAAGCATTAGTGAATCAAACAAACCGGTAACGGATTATCCATTTGCCAATTTAGCAATTTCATTAATTGCAATACAAATTAATATTAATTTACATTATATTAGATCTAAATAGCAAAATAATTTTGTATGAGCATTATTGTACATACTTGCATAACAAAGACTTTAAGCTTGTTGCATACTTCACAATATTCATAGAAATAGAGTGGTCGGAAATATATTTATATACCTGATGAAATATACAAATTATAAATATGATCTTCTGCAGAACTGTTTATAAGGAATAGAGTTAAAATTATAAAAAAATAAATTTAAAACCTCAAAACAAAATAGGCTATCATATATATTTCAAATTTGATAGCTGGCAATTTGGCCTGCATTGTTTTACTAACCGAATTACGTACGAAATAATTTTGCTTCCTCTCGGCTTACCAAATTTAAATGTTATAGCCAATAGATGACAGGTTAGGAGATATTTTGTGATAGAAGCTTCACACATTTTCCCGTAAAGCAGGAGATGCTGATTGAAAGTTGTAAGTTCGATCCCCACTCGAGAGAAATTATTTTCATTTCCTAGGTTTATTACGAAAACTAACCACTCGAAAATTGGACAGAAATTGAAGAATAGATTGTCTTAACACTCAATGTTCCGTTTGCTTACCCTACTTCAATATATAGCGTGTAGCTGAAAACTCTTAACCATACTATATTATATATAAACGTACAATATTTCTAAAGAAATAATAGTTTTTTTTTTATTACGACTGAATCTTGAAATGTGACCGACTTGCGTAGTCTCGCAAAGCCCGTTCTTGGTTCGGACCAGATTGTAGTCGCGCTGAAGCACTAAATCGATAGCTGAACACAACGGACCTATTGGACTGGGGCAGAAGTTAGCCGCAAATCAACAGACAATGCAGAAAGCGTTCCCAGAAGGTAGTAAATCGTTTTGGTCCATACTGTTGAAGAGAAAACAAATACGTATGCATCTCAATTTGCTTAGTCTTATCTTCTTTTCTCCACACAAGGGAACCAAATTATGTCATTATACACATTCATCAAAAAAGGTGGAGAACCAAGTGTTACGGTGTCTAGCCTTGACGTGAACAAGGCTAGTGGACTTGGTGGTTATTGTGTTGAGGAATCACGCAGCTGAGAGTCAAATTCTATATTAACACGCCTATTTCCGAAAAATAGTTAAAAGCTGCAGGCCAATCTTAGTCACGCTATAATATGTATGGCCGTGAAACGTGTTCTGAATACAAAACTCTTGGTACACTTAGAAGTGAATGACCCCTCAGTAACCAAAAATACAGCTTTCGGCGTAAGCAGTCTACTGCGATCGAGCGTATATCAGACATATCTAGTTTGAGGCCATTGAGTTACCACGGTGAGGTACGCCGTTTCCCTAAACATCTCAAAGGCTTTCAATTAATTGACTTAGTATTTACTTAAAAAATAAATTGTTACTTATATATCCTATTACAAAATATTATTTGAAAAATATTATTCACAACTAAATATGTAAATCTGGAGATTAAAAAAGGCAATAAGATAATCAGCATCGGCAAATTTGCTCTTTATTTTGGATACAGGAATGACTTGCTAAAGAACAACACTAATTCAATCATTTGTAAACTGAAATCGTAATATTTTATAAATCTGCCTATGTTTCAAAAAAATTAAAATTTGTTGTTTTTGTTTCAATTGAACTGAGTTTGACTGATGGGGGTACGATATAGCCCCCGCTAAGTCAGGCGCGCAGCAAAGTGATATTTTTCTGAAAACTGTAAAATGGAACATCAATGATTTGGAGTACTTGGTAACCCTGATGAGAAACCGTAAGACACCAGCCACAATCAACTGTGGTCACAGATTGACCGTCTACCTGTGATTAAACCGGTCAAATTTGTTTTATTTAAAATGTGTAATGATCGCGAAAATCAAATATCTTATCAGGTATCTACTTAATGCAAAAAAGTGATACATTAATTAATTTGCCCACGTTCCCTCTTCTTAACCTGCTATGTATACCTTAATACAGCTAGAAGCTGATACAAAAAATATCACACATTATATTTAAAGCTTAAAATACAATGATATTTTGTATATTCAATCATTGAATAAAAAGCCTTAAAAAAATAAATTTCCCCGATTGAGCCATCCGATACTGCAGCGAAAAAACTTTTGTCCATATATGTTTTTTATATGTTTTTTATAAATATGTCGCTTTGGAATCCGGCTAGGCGAAACAACGGCGTTCACTGTGATAAAAAAACTATTACACGTGCACTCATCGGCGCAAACTATGGAGCAACGCAATATTTTTTGTCGAATGCATGCAAACGTGACAGTACGACTGTACCAATTTTAGTAAAATTGCGAAACTTTTGTAGCGCTACTTTAGGACACGGCTTTCCGTGCTGGGTGGTTATGTTTTAAATAAAAATAAATAGTGAAGTAACACTAATCTTAATCTATCCTAATTTATCTTGTTTTTATTTATCCTGAATTGTTTTACATGTTTTCGTATTGTGCAAATATTTCTATTAAATTGGACTTCCCTTTCTTTTCTAGTTTGAGTTCAATATATCATCGTAGTGCTTTTAAAACAACTATATCGCAGCATTCTGGAAATCTAGTGTTAAGACACTCCATTTCGTTCTCCACGTGTGTTATTGCCAGAGCGATGAAATGAAAATATTAAATATTCCATTAAAAACTATTAAATATTTCACTTCTTGGAGTGAGATTCGAACCCACAACCTTTCGACGTTTACAGTCACACGCTTGTGCCAGTACGTCACGACAGACTAAGGCTGAGCTTAAAATAAATATAAATACACAAATAACCACTTTACATAAGCTCCACTGTACCTATAGTAAATTACAAAAACACTAGAGACGAATGGGGCAATCATTTAAGCTAAGAAAAAGCAAGAACGCTTTATCACACTCTCCTCAAATAACAGACAGACTTCAGTGTGTGACAAGTAAATTATTTATCGTCGAACGTCTCATTTCGTCAGATAATATTATGTGTGAGCTAATTTACCTCCATATTGTATTCTTGAAACAACAACACGATATTGAAAAGTTTATATATATATATATATATATATATATATATATATATATATATATATATATATATATATATATATATATATATATATATATATATATATATATATATATATACATATAAACTTTTCAATATTCTAGTCCCAGTTATCTCGATACAAGTTTCTGATACACACTTCTTGTATTACATAAATTCTTGTAATAGACTTCTTGTTAGTTTAATCACTATCTTTACTGGAAGGCGTAAGTTTTGTAAAGTATTCCAGAAGTGAATATTGTACAGGAAGTTTTACCTATATTCAATAGGAGAGCTCCTTTGTCGGTGTTCAAGTTATCATGGTTTACGTTACATTAAGTAAAGATGCATACGAATATACTAACAATAGGTGTTCTTAAACTATGAATAGACAGACATGACAATTTATAATATTTTCTGTTCATAAGTGAATCTTTTGAAAATAAAATATTATATATAATAATATATAATGATGTTTTTTTTTAATTTCCATCTATTACATATAATTGGGGGTCTGTGTGTGTGTATGTCCCCACTAGAGAGCAGCGTTGAGACCCACCATTCAGCACGTAAGACCATAAAGTTGCTGGAAAGAGAGGAATGAAAAGGAGAGTCTTAACATTAGGTACGCAAGCTCGCTCTGGCTACCCTGCCATATGTGAGATACAGCTTGAATCTGACAAAAAACTAGATGTTCAGTTATAGTCATTACAAATAATTTGTAAAATCTTTTCTATGAAATGTTCAAAAATCAGATTTTTTCTTGCTTTTGTGTCGATGAGGTCACGTATCATGTAGACATACCGCTTCTTTGTGAGAAGACATACTGAGGTGTGGATTTCAAATAGCTTTTTGATGTTAGATTTCACTGAGAATTTCTATCTTGTTTACCATCAAAGTCTGGTAACTGCAAGCTTTATTCTTTTTGACCCGTCAAAGAGATCAAAGGCAATATACTTCACACCGTATTCTTTATTTTTATGAATCCACATAGAATTGTTAAATCGTTAAAAACGTAAAAAAACCTCCTTTATTTATTTAAATTAAAATGATTTTGTGTATACAATAAATTATTTATCGTAAAATTAAATAAGGTTTTAGAAATATTTATATATAGTGGGAAACGGAAGTGGATTGGAGTGTCTTAACACTAGGTTCCCAAGTTCCCTCTGCCTACCCTGCCATGTGCGGGAGAAAGCGTGAAGCTGAGTAAGAGAGAGTACATATCTCTCTTTAATTTACTCTGACTAAGTCCGACAGGTGATCAACAATTTCAACGTAAGAACCACCTAAAAAAAAACCACTTTTAAAAACTGCGATCCTCTTATCTTCAACACAACATTTCATATAAAGGTGGTAAATACTACAATGTAATCATACAAAAATCTCGTTTAGTTTATATTACTTCAGATTGCTAGTGCAACGCAATATATTTTATAATGCTCATACACGCTTCAAGTATATTAAGGGTGGATCACTGTAAGTCTTTGTCACTTATATCTACCGATTTCATTTTGCATGTAATAATATCTACTGGATTTATACCGAGGTAACGTATATCTTGGTTAGTGTTAGTATAAAATATGGTTATGGAAATAAAATGTCGTTCTTATCGGAGATTGTGTGACTTGTTCATACTTCTTGTTATATTATGTGTGTATATATGGTTATGGAAATAAAATGTCGTTCTTATCGGAGATTGTGTGACTTGTTCATACTTCTTGTTATATTATGTGTGTATATATATATATATATATATATATATATATATATATATATATATATATTTATATATATATATATATATATATATATATATGCACAAGAGTGTGACTGTGAAGGTTAAAGAGGTTGCCGATTCGATCCCCAGCTGAGCAAATGAAATATTTAATTATAAATTAAATATTTAACGTTTTAAATTCTTCGCTCTAGTACCAAGGCAAAGTTCGGCGTTGAGATTCGCCACTCAATATGCAAAACCTCAAATTTGGCGGAAAGCGAGAAACGGAGAGAAGTATCTTAACACTAAATTCTAAAGTTCTCTTTGCCTGCCCTGTCATATGGAAGGTACAGCGTGAAGCTGAAAAAAAAATGAATGCTTACGGCATCTTTATCTAATTTAATACTGAAAGCAAGCCTGAAATCCATTTAGTTTATGAAACAATATGAACATTTAACAATATAATTTTATATATTAGAGACTTATTTGTTGTTTAAAAATCAGTACATATCATTATGAATAAAAAGTATAAACAGACTTGTGTTTACAAAATGAAAAAAAAATCTTAACTTACTGCATTTGATATTCATAATTTTAGAATATATTAAGTCAGTACACTAAAATTTAACCTAGCTATATCTCAGTGCACTTAAACTGCTCTTTAAATTGGAAGATATAACAGTGGTATGAATATGAAACGAATTTACGAAGAAAACGAGCTACGCAAATGTGAAATAATATCTGGTCTAGAACAGAATTTCTTATAATTATAACTATAATTGAGACTTGAGGCCTGTCGTGGCGCAGCGTCACAAGCGTGTGACTGTAACCGACGGGTAGTGGGTTCGATCACCACTCGAGGAAATGATATCTTATCTTACTAATATCATAAATGCGAAAGTTTGTACGGATGTGTGTATGTTTGTTACTCTTTCACGCAAAAACTACTGAACGGATTTTCATGAAACTTTGCAGTAATATAGCTTAAATATCATAATAACATAATAAGTTAAAATTTATAGGGATTTTAACCGACATAAAAAAGGAGATTCTTTTATGTATGTTATGTATGTTATTAAGTGCGCGACAGCATACATCTATCTTTTATGTGTAAATCACTATGACCAAAATAGTGAACGCGGACGAAGTCGCGGGTAACAGCTAGTATTTAATATTTTCAATTTAAATATTTAACATTTCATTTCTTCGCTCTGGTAATAACACGCAATGCCTCAATTTCGGCGGAAAGTGGGGAACGGAAGTGGAGTGGACCATCTTGACACTGGGTTCCCAAGTTCCTTCTGCCATTTGCATTGTAGTGGAATACGGCGTGAAGCTGAGTAGAGTGTAACTATAATTACTGGAGTAATAATTATAATTACGATCGAAAGTAAAGTTATTTTTTGGGTTATATCTTGATAAAATTTATCCGTTTACCTGCCAAAAGCATTTATGTAGATATCGCATAGAGATATCCAGCTAAAATTAGTAGGTACCATATACTCAATTCATTGAATCACAAAAAAAAAATCGAGCTTCTAAGTTAATCAAAAGATACGAAGCGTTTATGTTTCCCTTGTATTGCATTTAGTATGAATAACTGTGTAATTATAACCTATAGAACAACTCCCATGATACTACTGTCCTAAGTAAGTATGTTTTAATATGACATGTATTAAAATGTATGCTATATTAAAGTAGATTTTCTATTTGCTCTGTGCAAACATCTACTCGAGCTGCGAGTTTACGTTAAATTATATAATATGTCTATTGTGGCATAGGGAGACTGTGAACGACATGTTGTGGGTTTGATCTACGCTCGAAGATGTGAAATATTTTGATATTTTCAATTGAAATATTTATTTTATTCATTTTTTCGTTCTGCCAAGAGCGCGGAGTTGAGTTACGCCAACATGCAATGCATCAAATTCGGCGAAATAATGAGAAATGAAACGGAGTGTTGAAACACTCCGTTCTGTTTCAAGTGTTAAGCTAGTGTCAAGTAAACTTGATACTAGTTCCCAAGATCCCTCTGTCTGTCCATGTGCGAGGTACAGCGTGAAACTGAAAAAAACAGCTACACTGCACGTAGTTAAAGTAATGGTTGTAAATTCAATCGTTGTTGATAATCATATATTAAAATTGTTCTATCTCAAAGAAAACAGAATAAAAAAAAGAAATATTAAATATAGGTAAGGTATTTTTTGCAAAGAGCCTCAAAAGTAATTACATGAATAATATCCAGCTGGCCCTCCGCCAACATGCAATAGTGTTTACACTATTGCGGCGTATAAGCTTTTAAATTATCTCCCGATTCATCATATTATTCTATAATTTAAAAGATATTTTTTAAAGTCTTAAAAATATTTAGGGCTTTTTTTATACAATATTATTTACTTTACATAAAAGTTTACCATCGTGCTAGCTTTCCTTTGATCATGTAAAGTGATCTAAAATACAAGAACTACCCTATAAATATTCATATTGTAATTTTTGTTATTCTGTTTAACAATAATATATACTATATAAATATTATTGTTTGAAAATACAAGGAATAATACAAATTAGAAGATAATTTTAAGACTGGACGATAAATGGTTTTCTTGAAAGCGTTGTCAATCATAGCGTACTCCTACTAACTATAAAGATCTGGCTATGAACTGGAAATAAAAATAGTTTACCAGTAGTCCGAGGAAGCCAAGATTTTGGCTTTGGAGGTCTAATTGGGTGAGAAATAATAGTATAAAGCTGGGTGTAAGGAAGAGAACACTCATTAATGTGACTTTGTCCGAAGCCGAATCTTCTCAAAACCTAAAAGTAAACCATAAAAAAATCTGGTAAAAGTGCTTTCAGGTAAAAACCTCGGGGAAGAGCCTTTCGAAACTAGGTCCATATTTTACAGTATCCATGTGCGCTAATTTATCGTTAGCTCATATCACATCCTAATATGTCCACAATAGTATCATTAGCGAGGAAGCTAATGACTTTATAATCAACCTCAACATCCGTACACAGCGAGCCACAATGACAGTGATATACATAGTGTCATGCCAAAATAGTGGAAAAGATATAAAGGTATAAATATACTCAGCTTCACGCTGTATTCCGCAAATGGCAGGGAAGGCAGAGGGAACTTGGGAACATAGTGTTAAGACACTCCGTTCCACTTCCATTCCTCACTCTCCGTCGAATTTGAGTATAAATACAACTTTTAAAATGGTTCAATACAGTTAATATATGTCCAGAATTAATATATTTTATTTGTGCTTTATATATTCAAATAATATTTTATATTATGATTGGAAATTGTGAATATGAATATTAGAAAATTAATTATTCGTGGAAATCTCATCACTGCATACAAAGAGATGTGCATTATAATATGATGATATAGAATACAATAATTTTAATTTTGACGATTTACTAAAAGAAAATATTTCAGCCCATCGTGGAGCCGTGGCATAAGCGCTTGGCTATAAACGCGACAGGTTGTAGGTGCGATCCTCACTTCAGAAAACCAGATATTTAATGTTATCAAATTGATATTTTAATTTCTTTGTCGTCGAGTACCGCCTGTCTTAACACGTAAGCTCCTAAATACTCTCTGTCTACACTTCCTAAACCGGAAAAAAAGACATTTCTGGAGGGCTTCGAGCTCACATCGTCCTCATCAATCTAATACAGACATTAATTACGATATATCAGCAAATGATATGGTTTCCTATTGTTATTATAAATATCACGAGTAATTGATTAAATAAATTTGTTGGCTTCTGAAGCTGGTGGCAAATGAACTGATGTTTTGTCTAGGAGTGTTTACACAAAGGGTCTCATTTGGGTCAAGTGATGACCGTCCTGACTCGCAGTAGTCAACATGTTTTAACATGTTGTTGTTAGACTTCTAAATGTAAATAAGAAATCGTTATTTTTACAAGCTATGTTTTTTATACATAGATTTCGGCTATTTCGTTTAGAATTTTTTTTTATTGAATAGTTTTTGAAAATATTTTAGACTTACTACTTTATCTAATACAAAGATAATTCTCAACTATTTAGTGTGATAATTTAAGTATGAATATATATTTTTATACAAAAAACAAGGCAAAAATGACTTCAGATAACCTTATGGTAAGTGATCACATCCTGCAACACCAGACGAGAGGCAAGTTGCATTATCGGCCTTTAATATGGAAATACACTCTTTTTGAAGGTACACTCAAGCAATTTTTACACTTTTTAAAGATTATATAAATCTGATAGTAATACAAAATTTCTACAATATCATACATTAAACGTCACTTATGTTAATCTGGGGATGATTTTTAAGTTTATGATGTACTGGCTTTTCATAGACTATTGAGTCTCAAAAGATTTGAGCAATTCTAAGATTAATACGAACATATATTTTAAGGTAGGAGGTTCACCAGTTCTAATATGATTACTGTGCTTGATATGAGGCTGAACCTAGGTTCAATTTAGCATATCGATCGAGTCATTTGCACGTCCGCTAGGACTCTGTCACACAGTTAATATGCCGATCTTTATCATTCATCACATAATAGATTCATTCATCTTTGGTACCATTCTTTCTTGTATATTCCACTTATTTTTTTTTTCAGCTTCGCGCTATATCCCGCACATGGCAGGGTAGGCGGAGGAACTTGGGAACCTAGTGTTAAGACACTACGACTGAATTTGAGGCATTGCGTGTTGAATGGCGGAACTCAGCGTAGCGCTTGCCTTATTGCCAGAGAGAAGAAATAAAAATAATATTTAATCTTTCATTTCCTCGAGTGAGAATCGAACCCACAATCTGTCTCTTTTATAGTCACATACTTGTGCCTCTGCGCATTGTGAAGCCTTAGAAAAGTAATTGTCATACTATATTTTTAGATCTGCTCGAAATAAACTTCTAAGATAGTGCGTCCTTGTCGTGCTCGTGGTGAATAGATTAACACAGTCCTAAATAAGGCTGGCAGAGATGGCTACAAGCCTTTCATCAACGATCCTCAATTTAATAGAAAATAATAAACATTTTCCTCTACAAAACTTATTTACTTCAAAATAAAACCTATAAAATTATGACTTTGGGAAAAAATGCTAAATTATGTAAAATGTTAAACGTAGTGACTATCAAAGTAGCTAAAAAGCGGGACAGAATAAACTGCAACAAGTAATATTGCAACTCGCTATTATTGTCTCATAAAATTCACGGTACTACGACGGGGTTTTAAATACTTTTGTAGCGCTGAAAAAGTTTGTTATAATCTTCTTTTAATGAAGTTACAGTCTTGCAGTCAGGTAAGACAGTTTAACGCCAACAAATCCTGGACGTAACGAAATCCTTAATAACTGTGCCGTAATAGTTATTACGTAGATTATTGCTTTTTAAAATATGGGCTTGGGTTTTATTTTTATTTATTGTGTATTATTTGCAAAGTGAGGAAGAAAATAACTTTTATGGATATATATATATATATATATATATATATATATATATGCAATTATATATATATATATATATATATATATATATATATATATATATATATATATATATATATATATATATATATATATATATATATATAAATATATATATATATATATATATATATATATATAATTGCATTTTTACTTACAAAAATTTCCTGCATTTAAATCAATTTCATTACTTCATATAAATAAAAATATATATACACTAAACATATACCAAAAAAAACTTCTTAACAAAAGCTCACGAAAAATAAACCGCTGCTAATAAAACAATCGACTCTAGTAAGTAAAACCATTTAGTTCCTTCAAAGATCATTAGTGTTTTTCTCCACAAAGCGTTAGCGAAACAATATTACCGAAATCAGTTAAATATAAGGTTAAGGCGCCAATTCTCATAAACTCTGAATTTCGACTTGATATACAAAGAAATGAGATAGCCAATGGAACATATACCGTTAGAAATGGAACTTCAAAATGGCTCTCACTAGAACATTATACATGTTCTTGCAAGTGAAAAAAGACAAATGATATTGTGAAACGTCTCTACACACTAGGGTTCTCTAGTCAGTGTGAAAGTTATTCTTGATACAGAATTGTATTACTGTTTTATATATATATATATATATATATATATATATATATATATATATATATATATATATATATATATATATATATATATATATATATATATATATATATATATATATATATATATATATATATA
>DWMZ01001841.1:0-15370 GCA_018249855.1 Eueides tales michaeli | reverse complement strand
GGCTTTTTAACATGTGTTAGCAGATTGTCTCATTAGTAGACTGATCGCTTTTGTTTGGTAAACATTTTGTTTGATGTTTATTTTTATCATGGACCAGATGACAACTGAGAAATATATTTAAATGACAAGAACTGCCTTGAATGATAACCAATGAAAAAACTTTCTGCTTTTTTTTCTAGTTGTAAATGAGAAATACAACTATAAATTTTAACAAAATTTTCATAATTACAAGTATAAGAGATTGTGTACTTATTGTATCTGTTATATTTGATTAATTTGTCCTAATTGAGTTAAAAAATCGAAGTTAAGGAAATTTTTAAATAATAAAAAAAAGTGTTAATTGAAAAAGAATGGATTGTCTTAACAGTAGGTTCTCAAGTTCTCTCTGCCTACCCTGCCATGTGCGAGATACGGCGTGAAGCTGAGAAATAGAAACGAATAAAATATATTCAATAACTCATAATATTTAACAGCCTCTATATATAATTTAATAATAGTCAAAAAATACAAAAATAAATTATGAACGCCTACTGACTATTCATCCCGAAATAAAAAAAAAATCATAGGTAGGGAAATCTTAAAATTCTTCACTTGTACTAGATTTAAAAACGTATAAAAATTTGGAAGAAGCAGGATTTGAACCTGCGCCTCTTGAAAACCGTTCAAGCGCTCTGACCACTAAGCCATCCATAGGTTCAAATCCTGCTTAGTCCAAATTTTTATACGTTTTTAAATTTAGTATTTTTCTTTCCTAAGTGTGGAATAACACTTTAAAAATAGTAAAAATATTCTTCACTTAATACAAGAATTTCAGACATTGCTTCTCAACGCCGCAGTTTGCTTTACCAGAGTTTTAAACTGATTTTACATAGATCTTACAACTATCATGTTTATACTCAGACATTGTCAAATCCACAACGATTCAATAACAAGGGCTTAACCCGTCTGTATCAAAATTAATAACAAACTGACATCGGCACATTATTACAAAAATAATGAACAGTTTATAACAAAATTGAATTTTAAACAATGGGTAGTTAGTCTTTTTTTTATTACTGTATTATAAAGGATAGGGGCAGGTACAAGAACACAGGGATGACAGATCTGCCATAATTAAAATGTCTAATGAGTCTGCTTTCCCCTCATCGTCTAGTCCAATAGAACACATTAGTTTATTATGACACTTTAGATTATTGAAGAAATAATGGTTGTTTACTGTGTGATTTTGTTTGGAAAATTGTTTTTATTGTTTAAATGTTTATTGGATTTTTTGTTCTTATTGTTTTTTTTATTTGACATTTTTTTACTATTTTCTTTATTTTAAATATTATAGAGTATTGATATCTTTTTTTGCATTCTTAGTGTTTGAACACTTCGGTCGTCCAATTTTACAGTCATTGTGTGTTGAGTCACTGAATTCAACGCCTAGCTTCCTCTTCTTACCAAAGTGGAGGGATAAAAATAATTTATTCTTTAGTTGAAATTGAACCGGAAACCATGTACTATTAAGTTATTGCGCAATTTGAAAAGGGTGATCCTCAGCTTCACGCTGTATCTCGCACAAGGCAGAGTAGACAGTCGTTGAGTGGCGGAGCTCAACGCCGCGCTCTGCCATGCTACCAGAGCGGGCGAAAAAAAACATTCAACATTTAATTTGAAAATATTTTATATTTCTATTCCTTGAGTGGGGATAAAACTCACAACTTTTCGTGTTTACAGTCACACGATAGTGCCCCTGCGCCACGACTGGCTTATATAAAACAAGATTATGATCACATGAGAACAAGTAATCTCGTTGACTTCTGCCACTCAACACAATGTCTCAACACGCAATAACTCACACAATATACCAGGGACTGGCATGGACACTGGACGATGCGTAGAGAACGGAGTGTCAAATCACTAGGTTTCTTATCTTGATATATTTTATCTCAATACAAAAATAAAATTTAATTATATGCTTAGAACTTTGCTACATTAAATGTTGGTTGCGGACTTTAATTCGACTTTGGCATAGTTTATAATCAAAATGCAAATTTCAAATCAAAATCCGGATACTGGCAAAAGTCATTTACATATTGCATACGTGGAGTAATAGAGCAACGGGACAGAGCACGGTTATTTGGAAGGTATATGTTTGTCATGATTCGATACCTATTCGAGGGATTTTTACGAAGACTGATTATATTTTTAATACTATTGCCCCGCGGCTTCGTTCGCTAAAATTGCTATTTTATTTACTAATCTTAAATACTTTATTTTTCTAATAAAGTTAACATTAAAAATTAAAATTTCATCTAAACGAATAAACAGTTTGTAGCAATTTTCGATTTTTTGTTTTCGAACTATTTATTTTAAATTGACGCAACTACAAATAAATGTATTTGTCAACCGGTTTCAATAAAACAAACACTAAATTTTGAAGGTTGGTTGAAATAATAGTGAAAACTACTTTTAAATCACTTATACATAAGTTTTATGTTATTCAAAACAGACAGAATTTTAAATTATTATTATTTTGGATCCTACTACATAAATAAACGTCCCCCATAAGATTATTCATAATATATCTTACATGTACAGACAGCGAAGACTTACTGATTTTTTATAAGTATATATTTGCAGGTTTAATTACTATATGAGGATAATGACTCGTTTTCATTTACTTGCTTTAGTAATAAGACAAAGCGCAGCAATAATTGTCACCACTGAAAAAAAAAACTAAGAAAAATATTCAAGCAAAACATCGCAAATTCATTGCCAAAATTGTTTGTATGCGAACCACACGGTCCGACGTCTGTCGATACCGACCGCATCGAATAGCCTTAGCTTAGGTGTATATGAGATGAGAATATTGTATCGAATATACCAATATCTTTGTTTTTCGTCTTCTTTTTCTATATATTTATATAAATTTCGTAAGTATTTTAGATATCCTTTGCAGCTTTCAGAGAAATATATGACTAGCGGAAAGTTATATATTTTGAAGTTATCATTTTTTTAGATTGAAAATCACTGTATCACGCATAGTAGGAAAAGAAAAACTGTAAACCGACCGAATTGTTGGATAGGTACGCAATCTTCGATACGCAATCTCGAGAAATTATTGTTTTTTTTTTCACTGTTTTAACAAGACACATCGAGGCGTTAAATACTGGTAATGCACAATGTCTCGAAAATTCGGACCCACAATGTCTTAACACTAGGTTAAATTAAAATTTAAATTAAATTTTAATTTAACCTAGTGTCAAGACATTGTGGACACACATAAAATTAAAAAAAAATTAAATTAAATTTTAAAGATATAGAAATAATATTGGCCATAATTAAATCTTAAAGAATATAAAAGTTTCTGTCTTGTTATGCATAATCAGAAAAGTTCATAGTAATTTACTGCACAATGCAAATGCTGGCCTAGTTTTGAATTATGTCAAAAGTCAAGCGATTTTTTTTTCTATCTATTGTTTATGGTTTTAATTGTGTCACTGGTTCATATCTTGTAGTTGAAATTAATTTTCATATAATAACTTGACCTGATATACGTAGTTCTTAACTGCTTACCCATTATATCGGCTGTAATTTTTATATATTCTTTATAGCTTCTCTTACATTCTCATTAAAACATTATTCACTTCTTACAGAATTGTTAAGGCGTTGCGTGTTGTGTGGCGGAACTCAATTACGCGCTTTGTCTCGTCATTTGAACAAGAAAAATACGTTTACAAAAAGGGAATTTCTTCAATTGGGAATCAAACATACTACTACCTACTAGGTTTTCTTAAAATTATATAATCAAGAATATATTATATGTTTACATTCCATTTCAAATAACACCGAATAGCAACTGTAGATACAACAGGGACAACTTGAGGAAAAAAATATTAAATATTTTCATTCCTTTCAGAGTGGAGAGCAAAACAGAATATCTTAACACTAAGTTCCCAGATTCCCTTTGCCTCTGGCTTGTAGCGTAATGCTAAAAAAAAAATTCCACGAAATAAACTTAAACTTTTTATCACGATATAAACTTAAAAAAATATTGCAATTTTAATCTACCCTCGAACATCATTCGTTTTGCATTTTCTCTTTAATTCTTCCCATTAAATACATGAAGTAGGCCATCTATACAATGGATTGTATGCCACAATAAAGCCGAGTCAGTAACAACCACATCTAGAACTCTGTCGTTGCTCTAATATTACGCTTATACAGCTTTCGTCTTTTTAAAATAATGATTAATTATTTTTTATTTAAGCTTCACGCTGTATCACGCACGTGGCAGGACGGACAGAAAAAAATGTAAACATAGTATTAAGATACTCCGTTCGTATTAAGAAACGAAAGTCGCACTTTGTTTTGATCAGAGCGGCGTTATTAGTATATTAGATATTTCATTTTTCTCAAGTGGAGATCAAATCTGAAATTTGTTACATTTATAATCGCGCAGGTATGTCCTCTATTATTAATATTTTTTTTAGCTTCACGCTCGCCACGCCCGCACAAGGCAGGGTAGGCAGAGGGAACTTGGGAACCTAGTGTTAAGGCACTCTGTTCCATTTTCGTTCCCCACTTTCCACCGAATTAGAGGCATTGCGTGTTGAGTGGCGGAACTCAACGCCGCGCTTTGCCTTATTACCAGAGCGAAGAAATGAAACATGAAATATTTAAATTGAAAATATTAAGTATTTCATTTCCTCGAGTGGGGATCGAACCTAAAACCTGTCGATTACAGCTACACGCTTGTGCCGCTGCGCCACGATAGACCTCAGAGACTTTAAATAATATTTAAGTTAGATATCGAAATTACTAAAAAATTTAAAATTTAAAACAGGTGTAAGGTTTTTTGAAATAAAGATCCAAAGTATGCTATGTGCGTAAAACTGACGTGAAAAAAAAACTAATAAAAAACAAATCTACCCTTTTCACCTACATTGCATATTCCGTAGCAAAACTCAATATTTGATCGTCAGGCGGGGTATTGAAACTAATTTTTATATAATCATTACCCCGAGTGAGGATTGAACCCACACCTGTCAGAGAAACACAACCTTACTACGTTAATACTATATTTTAAATATAAAATTAACTTTTCTAACTAAAGCTTTTAATAAATGTTAACTTTGTCTAACAAAGCTTAAAAAATGCTTCACCACTTCTACTCAGCCGAGCTTTTAGCATTAAAAGCCTGCTTGGAAATAGCAAAAGTTTGTAACAAGAATATCCTGTAAAATGTTAGGTGAAACACGAAATAAGTAATTTAGTGAAATATGTACCAGGAGACAAATTAACTTTACGCCTCAGCCGCCGTAAACATTTAACTGAGTAAAACTTTTGATTTAATAATAGAAAAACATATTTACATACATTTACAATTTGATCCATAAAACTTATTCCTTAACACGATAAAAATATAAAATATTATCAAATTTAATCTATTATAAAAGTGAATATGAAACATATATAAAAAGTGATACGCTTAAAACTCATCATCATCATATTATCGAGACCGGAGTGATTAAAATATTTTTGAATCTCATTATTAAATCTTTGATGTTCTTCGATTATTACATCTTTTAAATAAAAATTAAAATGAAAATAAAAAAAATAACCCTGATATCCCTAAAGTATGCAAAAAAACGTCAAAATTTACAAAAATAATCCAAAAAATATCTTTCAATTCATATTTTTATACTAACATGATTGTAGTTGTTAGTTGTAGTAGTGTAGTTATTAGTTTATAACGACCGCGTTGCTCCGTGGCTACAGCGAGCGAGGCGCGCGCCCTCAGTGCGAGGACATTGAAAACCATTTGCTCAACAGTTATATTTTTATTGTGCCTCAAATATATACTATGGCGTGTTTTACGTTGCTTTTAAATTTAAACCTAAATTCTATTCTGTAAGGATTGAAATCAGAACTATCGCGTCTATACATATCATCAAATAGTATTTTACATCTGTTAGTATTTATAAGTATGACCGCTCGTATAATCGTTACATTAAAACGAGAATGTATCACTTTCATTGAAATTAATAAAAAATATATATATTAGTCATTTTAGACCTTCTGTCCGTCACGTACTGAATGATCCAGGAATGATATGATGAAAATCATATCTCATTTGCTGTACATGGATGACCTAACATTGTTTACGCCAAAAGGTCAATCCAAAATAATACATCCTACCATTACATTTCATATAAAATGTTGTCAAGACGACCACAAAAGGTTTGCCCTGTAAAAAGATGTCAGATCTCATGTAGAGCCACGCTTCTGCATCTACACGGCCTAACTCTACCGACCCAAGCTTCATAAATTCTACATATCAGTAAAAATGTATGGCTTCGCAATTTTCCTATCGTTGTGCAGGTAATGTGAATATTTAGTTCCTGAACTAAGTATCGAAACAGCCAAGTTAGTAGTAGTCCCGTGTAAACTTTCATGAACTAATTCATAAAATTACTGAGTCTCATCCAAATTTTCAAAAAGCCTTGACTGACATTTTTAGAGGTTATCTTTTCACTGTTGGACCAAGAACTGGATACAGAAGGCAGTATTACTTGATGACATTACGACATGTATGGTGAGGAGGTTCCTCGCACTAAAACTCTAGGCACCAATTGCCTGAGCCATTGTCTGATTATCGATATAGCGGTTTTCTATACTTATATTTTTTAATATTGATTAATATTGATCAAAGTATAAAAAGTAATGTTAATTCAAAAATGTTTTATTACTTTTTACTTTTAGACAATTTCATTAAAAAAAACAACCTTGATTACTTACTCGTATAAAATATTTGTAAAATTAAGATAAAATCGCTAAAAGCTTATAATTTAGACATTTCATACAAATCCATTAGTGAGACGGTTTAAGTTTCTCGTGTATTTAGTTCAAGTTTACAATTGTATGTGACCTACAAAAAGGTACTCGTAGTACTCTAACATGTATATACATACCTACGTGTGCATGGATATATTCATTTTTAATACTATACTAAATTGATAAAATATATTTATGGAATTTAATGGTAGTCTTGAACTCTAAAAGCTAAATGAATTTATGTTAAGAATTTAAACTACTGTGACATTTTACTAAAAATTACGTTTTTCTCTTAAAAGATTTAAAAATTGCAAAATTTTTATGGTAATTATTTCCAAACCGACTACTGAGAAAAAGGCTGAGAATTAATTATCTAAACTTCATAACGGTATCAATTAGTTATAGTATCACAGATCTATAATTGTTTTTTTTTCTAAGTTGTTTTGATCTCTACTCTTTTATTTATTAAGTTCATGGTTTACTCTGTTTCCTCTAACCACATCACGTTTCTTTTTTCAATCAATCAAAATCAAAATCAAAATATTCTTTATTCAATTAGGCCTTTACAAGCACTTTTGAATCGTCAAGTTACATAGAAATGTCTGTAGTGTCAATCCTACAGGAAGCTACCACCGGCTCGGAAGGCGGGTCTGCTGAGAAAAGCCGTCAAGAAACTCAATCAATAATCAATATATTTCATAAGCATAATGATTATGGATTCGCTTGTTTGAATACATGAGAATTGAATAACTATATAACGTTATTTTTATTATATTAATATAATCATCATCATATCAGCCTTTTATCTACCATTTATAGACCTTCCGCAAGGATCTTATCAAGCTTAGGACCTTGACAAGGTAATCAATTCACTTGGCAAAAGGCCTGCCTATCGAATTTCTAGTTCGTGGCCGCCATGCGAGAACCTTTCCACCACAATGGCCATCAGTTCTCCGCCCTATGCCCGCCTCCCACTGCTACTTCAACTGGACAATGAGTCACGCCAAGGCTTTTTGTTATCGTCATATCTATAAATAGATAAAAAAAAACTAAATTGTTTTTATGTATTTCATATCAGAAGCGCGCGAAGGAACTTCAATTTAATAAAGTAGTTTAACTTTACAAATCGTAGCGTAATTTTGATGAAACGATAATCATTATAATTTGGATGAGTATAAAGAAATAGAAAATTTTTAAATTACGATAATATTTTACAACATATAACAAATAAAGTAATTGCCAATATTTTCACTATAAAAACGTTGCTTATCTATGAATATAGAAACTAAACTAAACATCTAGAATTATACCAACAGTTAGTAATAAATTTCTAATCAAACTTAAAAGCTTTAGTTATTCAGGACACAATCAGCTAATCCTAATTGCATAATTAATATTTCATCGTGGAAAATCCTGACCGAATTAAAGCTCTGTCTCAGTTTATTTAAAATTAATATGATTAAGATTAAAATACCTTTGTAACACCTTTATTTTAAAATTAATTAAATATTGTGTTATACTAAATTTAAAAACATAAAAATTGCTGGTGAGAACAAATGGCTAAGTTGGTCAGAGCGCTTGGGCAGTTTCCAAGAGGCGCGGGTTCATATCCTGCTTAGTTAAAATTTTTATACGTTTTTAAATTTAGTGCTTTTCTTTCCTAAGTGTGGAATAACTGTTTAAAACTAAGAAAAGTAAATATTGTAATTTATTTTTTCTATTTAAAAATTAATAAAAAATAATCCACGCCTTTCCCGTAGGATAGCCGATTAATCCTAGATGAGACATTTCGTTGCCCTATTACTACCTAATGTTTCTTAATTGAATGGTGGAACTCATCGCCGCGGATGGTATTAATCTTTTACTACGCAGTTTTCATATAAGTAACTATTAACATTATGCGAGTAGCTATTTATATTTAATATATTTAACTATTTTACTCACTCACTCTCACTCAGCTTTACGCTGTATCCGGCACATGTCAAGGTAGGCAAAGGGAACTTGGGAACCTACTGTTAAGGCACTCCGTTCCACATCAGTTTCTCACTTTCCGTGAAGTTGAATGGTGGAACTCAACGCCGCGCTATTTGCCTCGTTACCAGAGCGAAGAAATGAAACATTAAATATTTAAATTAAAAATATCAAATATTACATTTCCTCGAGTGGGAATCGAACCCACAACCTATCGGGTGCCACTGTTACCACCGCACGACAGGCGATATATCTATCTTATTGTTCACATATGTAATTCACATCGTTTTGAGAATTTTTGTTTTTAGAATTTAATTTCGAGAGTGTTAGAAGTATTTGCACATTCAACTGTCTTGTTTACATCAAACAATTCAGTTATGTTTCTATCTATTGACTATCTATTTGTGCTCAAGCGTATTTCAAGTGCTTGGGTTCAAATTTATGAAAAAGATTAGTTTTTATAAATTTCTGGGCGGCGTTAAGTTTCGGCACTTAACAGATAATATCTCGGAAATTGACTGGAAAGTAGATATTACAAAGAGTTTTTCTTATTTTAAATGAAACACTTTTAAACGGATTAATCGCGTATATTGACTTTTAAACACTTTTAGAAACCCGACGTTTCGAACACTTTACAGTAGTCCGTGGTCACGGGTAGGGAGTTTTTCTTACATTAGGTCCACCTGGTGGTCTCTTAAACTAGATCGTCGTATTACTATACCACACTGTAGTGTAGAGCTTTGATTGATTTGTGATAACAAATTAACATAATTTTTCTGATCAATGTGCTGAATTTTACAAAGAAAAAAGTATATTTTCCTATTAAGATACGTATGTGCTCCACTTTTCGATTAACTTTTTAGATTTTGCGTATAACGAAGCGCAACTGAACACCGCGTTTTGCGTTGTTACAAAGGTGAAGAAGTGATATTATTAAATATTTTATTTCCTCGAGTAGTAATTGAACCCACAACCTATTGCACCTATAACTGTACGGTTGTGTCCCTGCACCACGACAGCTCTCAATATTAATCCATAATTTATTAGAATCGAGGCATGTTGTGGCGCTGTGGCACAAGCGTATGACTGTAACCGACAGGTTCCGAGTTCGATCCCCTGTCGAGAAAATGAAACATTTAAAATGTTCAATTTAAATATTTAATGTTTCATTTCCTCGCTCGGCTAAAAAGGCAAAGCGCGGCGTTGAGTTCCACCACTAAACACGCAATGCCTCAAATTCGGTGGAAAGTGGGTAACGGAAGTGGAACGGAGTGTCTTTACACTAGGTTCCCGGGTTCTCTCTGCCTACCCTGCCTTGTGAGGGATAAAGCATGAAGATAGAAAAAAAAAAGAATTGGAATTTCTTTTAATATGCTGTATAGTGTTAGTACAATATTAATACAGATAAGGACTATCTATACTTTTGTATAGTAAATTAAAATTTCAAATGTCTATTTATTTAATCTCAAAATATACTTTTGTATCACTTAACACACGTGTGTGTGTAAAAATACACTTAACACATGTGTATGTGTTAAGTGTATTTTTATTAATATTTAGCTTGGCCATTTTACCTGAAATAGCAAAAGGGATGAAGAACGGGAATGAAAAAGTAAGAAATGAAAAACATAACTCTTGAGTGTCGACACAAAGTGCAGTTCAATTTTTGTATACAGATTTTTAAATGAAAAGAAAGAAGCTTTTGAGTAATTGTCACCTGCCTCTTAGAATTATCTATACATCTATACGTATAAATATAATTAAGGTGTATCACAAGCAAGCAAAGGAGACAGGTTGTGGGTACGAGCCCCGCTCGAGGAATATTTAATATTTTAATTTCTTCACTCAGCTAACAAGGCAACGCGGCGTTGAGTCCTACCATGCAACACGCAATGCTTTCTATCAATTCTGCGAAAAATGAGGACTCTTTGTCCGGCTATAATAAATGATAGGGGGGATTGTAGAGCGACATATAGAGTAATCCTTATTGCAAAATATCTACGGGATCAGATATTACAGAGAAAAGACCGCGTTTATTATGCGCGCATATCTCCTACCTCCTTAGAGAAATGTGAAATAACTATAAATTTATTAAATATTTGAAATTAAAATATATATAAAAATTAAACCCGCGCCTCCTGAAATCCGTCGGTGATTTTTTATACGTTTTATAAATGAGTACAAGATTATTAGTTGCGGCACATAGAGATACCTTGTAATGCCATATTGTGTTTCAAATCGAGGAAATCGTACTGATATACCCCTTGGAAAAAGAATCCACTCTACAATCGTCACAAAAGTCTAACGAAAATTTAAAAAATATCCAAAAGTACATATAAAGAAATAGCCTATTAAATTATATTCATATATCTGGTTAACCTTATATACCGTCATAAAACACAACCATTCTGCAACGCCACAGTTCAACTCTATCGAACAAGTAGGAAAGTTTGTTTGTCATAAATTACGGTAAAAAACGTATTTGCCTTTCGGCTGATTTATTTCCGCCCTTGAAGGGGTAATTACCCTTTCTTTAGAGAAATACTGACTTGCGTAAGATGTCCAGTTAGTTACTTTTGTTTTTAATTGAAATTAATTTCACCTTTTGTTGCGAATTTAGATTTAGAATATAATGCATCTGTCTATAGCTATTATTATGACTGAGAAAGAAGATATCTGATTACGTAAACATATTTATTATCTATTTGAATTTAAATTAAAATAATGTTAATATTAAAAAAAAGAAATGTTAATACTTAAAAAAAATACAAAATATGGAAAAAGAAAACAAATATCATTTCCTTAATAACTAAACTAAACTTAGTTACAAACAAACGATTAACAACGCCGCGCTTTTGCCTTGTTACCAGAGCGAAGAAATGAAACATTAAATATTTAAATTGAAAATATTAAATGTTTCATCTGCTCGACCGGAGATTGAACCCACAACCTGTCGGTGACAGTCACACACTTGTGCCGCTGCGCCACGACAGGCTTCAGTAATATAATTCGTCTGAAAATTTTGTGAAATCACCAACAAACTGAACTAAAAGAACAAGAACTATAAATATTAAAAACACAAACATGATTTATTTACGTAGGGTTGATTCAGTGCAAAATCCTCATAAAGGTTTTATTATTCTAAATGAATAAGGAAGGATTGCAATTATAATAGGCCTATAATATTCATATCTTGCTAATGTAAACATCAGTTATAGAGACGAGGGTTTAATAAAGAATATTTTAACTTATTTGTAGTTACAAATACTTAAATTACTTAGATATATGTAAAAACAAGTATCAAGAAAGAAAATAAGATACACACAAACGTTTGTTCTCGCGTAGCGGTAAAGATACTGAGAACCCAGTGTTAAAACACTCCACTTGGCAGAACTCAATTCAAGCGTTGCCACATTACGAGGAAATTAAAACATTAAATATTTCATTTTCTCTAGTGGGAATAGAATCCAAAACTTTTCGCACTGACAGTCGCACCCATGTGCCTCTACGTTACAAATGACTTAAAAGGAACAAGTTAAAATTAGGTAACGCCGCGGTAAAATAGTAGTGAATATTTAACTGACTGCTCACAGGCACGACTTTAGTTTGCGTGTTATTGTCATTTTACGTTTCAAGCATAAAATGTAATGCCACTAGCGATGTAACACGATAGAAAACTGTTTAAAATAATGCGTTTTTATTGCAATGTTTTGAAAATATTCGAATAATTTTTTTTAACTTTTATTACATATTATTAAAGGACAGTAGTGTTGTAGACATTAAACGTGAAGGAAATATTATTTTTTTTCGCTCTTGGAAAGCGCGGCGTTGAGTTTCGCTATTCAACACACAATATCTATACAATTAGGTTAATGGGAACTACGTTACTTAACACCAGGTTCCCAGGTTTAATCTGTCTACCTTGATATATATGGAATACAGCGTGAAGCTTAAAGAAAATACAAGCCAAGGAAAGTAATATATTTCATTTATATATTACATTCCTTGGCTTGTATTTCGTAATATATATCGTTTAAAAATGAACTAAGTGCGATTGTAAAAAATATTAAAACGTTTTCTAAAAAAACAAATACCAAATATATATATATTAAAAGTAAAAAGGGTATAGTCGTATTTTTATGTAAGGCTGTATCTGACTAATATCGGAAGAAGAGAAGAGTAACAGATCAAGATAAAAATCTAGCGATAGATAAACTCTTACAATACGCAATAAAAAAAAAACATTTGACAAAAAAAACAAAGTTTAATATTTTCTTTATATTTAAAATGTTTTTTATAAAATGTTTTTTTTTCTCAAATATCTATACAAAATACACTCACATAAGAATAACCGACTAACCTTCTAATATCGCGAATCCAAGACAAGCAACACTAAGGCCACGTGCGTTCACTGACAACGCAAATCGCAACTGAACTATAGAATAAAAACGCGCCTTACTTCTATACATTGTAATTATTCTAAAAGCTTGCCATGCCCTTGAAATGTTTATCTAAAATATGCATACAGATTTAATTCAGTTTCAGTTGTCTTTATATATAGGAAGATTCTCTTAATCCAGCACTTCTCTTAATCCATCTTAAGAATATATAAAACTTTTTCGTAAGTGAGTGACTTAGGTATTATTGAAGCCTCTCTCGGCACAGTGGCACAGGCGTGCGACTGTAAAATGAGACAGGTCGTGTCTTTGGTCCACATTCGAAGAATTAGTTATAGTATACAGGTCAAGCACGGCACAGTTTCGTGCCTCAAATTGTACTAAGAACTACTCTATAACTACATACGAGTATACCAATCAAAACAAAGAGTCAACTTTTGTCCAAAACCAATAGACAATAATTATAAGCCATTTAACAATTAAGTAAATCGAATTAGCAACCGTCTATGTATACATATAAAACTTTTTATTTACTAAAGACTGACGGTGACAAATGAAACTACTCAGCATGAAACAAACTAAAATTTGGTGTGAAAGGGAGTATAGGGGAATACTCGAAATACCTACAAGAGCATAGCTGGATTTTCCATATCATACATAAGCCTAAGTATTGTATCCACTAATATTCGCGCCATCATCGCAACTCCATATTTAACAAAAACTGTTCACTAGCTTAACAGTTAGAAGTGAACAAGAGAACAGATATACATACAAACGAGCTAAAACATTACCCTCATTTTGAGCTTTCACAGTAGGGTAAATAAAGAAGCGAGCACTAGGCACGATTATACAAACAGACACTATTCCAAAATGTATACTCATAGTGCCTGTAAAGACTTAAATTGCGTCGTTGAGTTACGCCACTCAATACGCAATGCCAAAAAAATCACCGGAAAGTGGGGTCCCTAAGTTCCCTTTTCCTACCCTACCATGAGCAGTATACAGCGTGAAACTGAGAGAGAAATGTTTACATATAGTATAGAAGCAATTTACTATAGTTCATACAAGGTTTGGTCAACGTCGTTTATCTGCATTAGACTATGGCCGGTCATATGTAGAGGCAAAGCACTTGATTTATCTAGGATTATACATGGTACATCTCTTTGGACCGATATCTATGTATATATTTACTATAGTTATAGTAAGATATTTATATAATTTATTAGTCCTTTTAGGAGTAAAGGATAAACGACGGTTATAAGTTCGATTTACAGTCGATGTAATCAATTATTTTAGTTTCGTCGCTCGGCAAGAAGACAAAGTTGCCGTGGTAAGATCCACGTAACTAAGTAGAAAGTGGGGAAAAAAGCTTTTTTAAGAGGAAAAATATTTTGACTGTAAATTTTAAAGTTTGTATGTTCGATAGTCACAGAAGGATTCTTTTTTAGCTTCACACTGTATCTCACACAAGGCAGTGGCGGAACTCAACGCCGCGGTGTGCACGCTCATTGAAGGTAATTAAAAATATCATTACATTTACACTCTGATAAGACGGCCAATCACGGCGTTGAGTTCTGCTGCTCAACATGAAATGCCTTAAATTCAGCGAAGAGTAACGGAAGTATCTCATGAAAGGAATTTCTTAACACTATGTTCCCAAGTTCCCGCTACCTACCTTCACATGTTTAAGATACGGAAAAAAGCTATAAAAAGTATTGTACTAAATTCAATGTTGAAACTTAAAAGCTTTCAATAAACTGTCAATGTTTGGACAACCTTCCATACTGCGTTCTGTAGATGAAGAGCGCAGTAGTTTACAACTGTCCTACGGAACTATTGACAAACTGTCTCGTTCATTTAACAAGAGACGGTCCGATAATTATTAAAGTTGGTAATAACTTATTGAGATAGTAACATTTAAAATATTTATTTAAATAATATTTTATATTGTACTAAGTGTGTACTAAACTCGTTGGTTCATAGGTCATTGTACGTAGATTCGATATTTATTATAGAGAATGAAGATATTTAAAAACAATTTATTTTTTGGTTTCAAGTGCCTTTAATTATGTTTGTAAGAAACATGTTAAAAAGGAAGCATTTTAAAAAAATATATAATATCGAGGCTGTCGGACCTTAGTACTATGACCTTACTGACGGAGATCTTACTACGGAGACCT
>DWMZ01001840.1:0-15372 GCA_018249855.1 Eueides tales michaeli | reverse complement strand
GTAGAGAACGCAAATTTGAAGAGGGATTACAACCATCAATGGTGGTTACCAACTACTTTGGTACTTGAGATAATTTTCTATTAATTTTCAATTTATACATCGGAATCCATATTTGTTCATTTAAAGCCAATGCCTCATTGATCTAATGACTAACTTCTATGAATGTTAGTTAAAAATCTTCTTAGTACTGTTTACTAAGCACATAGAGTCGTTATTTCTGGTCTGAATTCTACAAATTGGCTAGTTTAATTTAAGATAAAATTAGTTACATCGACAATCACCTATAAAGATTCTAATGATGATTCACACTGTATCCCGCACACAGAAGGATATAGACAAAGAGAAAGAAGATCTAACAAGCTTATGTTGAAACACTTCGCTCCCATTCAGACATTTCTATTTCCTATTTTCCGCAGAAGTTTCTACGTATAGAAAAAAAAATCTGATTTTGTCTTTATCATAAAATATTTGAAATTAATCCCATCACTAGGATTTGTCTACCAGCTATACAAAGTGCATTAGACATAAAAAATATATATTTAAAAGATAAACTTCTACAGTAAAATCACTTAAAGCAGCATCTCATGGGTTTAATTCAAACTATCTATTTACAAACGAATTAGTACAGAATATTAGTTCAGAACTAGTTTTTACTAGTGCACTGTAATAACGCAGGCTATCCTGACCATGTCTGCAATATGCAATATGAATATTTGAACAAGCGCACAATGCCGACGTTTCCCATGCAAATGGCGTCTGAGGGCGTCCACATACACAAATAGAGAAACGATTTACATAGAAACTATAATGTAATCACAAATATTGTATAGAACTAAGTCTGGACTAGACTGACACATAAAATACTTTTTGTGTTCAGTCAGAATGATAAGTAAAGTAAAGTCAGGTACTCCCAGAGTATTAAAAATATGATAGTTTAAACATGTTAAAAAATTTCTCTGAATTCAAATTCATAATATTTTTTATTGAAATAGACTATAGTAAGCGCTTTTAAAGCTTCAAATGAACATAAAGCTACCATTGTCTCGGAAGATAAATCTACTGACAAGAAATGACAAGGAACTCAACAGTTGTACTTTTCAATGTCAATGTTATAATTCCACACATTTTTATCCTGTAAATATTCCTGAACAGTATAATATAGGTTTTAGTAATTTATATATGATTAGCTTAGAATACATTGCATGTTGTTCTTTAAATTAAGACATATAATGAAATCATACTCAACAGTGCCGTTTTTAGTACTACAAGAGACCTGAGACGATACTTGTTGTGCTTTTTTATTGTAATATAATTTTGCTGAACGGAAAATAAAAGAAAGTATTGAACAACTATTTCAAAGAAAAACAACTATTTTTAAAGAAAATCTAACTAAGATCGTCGCATCATCATCATTTCAACCTTTCGACTCCCACTGTTCTATCTTCTTCTCAGGAGTCTGAGGGTCTTCGCGGCGCTGTCCGCACCCACTGTGTCACGCTTTCTTGCGACCTGAACGCTGTCCATCTAGACTTTTTTTCATACAAGCAAAGTTGCGACGTTTAGTTATATAAAAAAATAATTTATTCATTTACACATAACGCATTGATTGATACCCTAATGCCAAATTCATTAATACCGACTAAAGAAATGGCAATTTAAAACAAAATACAAAACAAAGTGAAACACTTTCCATTTTTGTTCTCGTTAAGATAATGAAACAAAATAACAAGTATACTTATAGATTAATGTTGTCTATATACAATAAGAGTTCATAACATTGTGATAGAATATTGTAATATTTTAAAATACAACACTATCACGGTGAGAAACTGCTATATATTAAAGTGTGAGTGTAGTTTATGTTTATATAAGTCACCTGAGTAGCCTTATACATCTCTTTAATGAACACTGATGGCGCTGAGAAATCTCTTTATATTATTTTAAACATGGTTATAGAAGAACAAAGTAACAATAAAACACTTAGACGAGGTGTCGTATTCTGATCTATAAAATAAAAGCAAAAATCAAAATCAAAATCAAAATATTCTTTATTCAATTAGGCCATTACAAGCACTTTTGAATCGTCAAGTTACATAGAAATGTCTGTAGTGTCAGTCCTACAGGAAGCTACCACCGGCTCGGAAGGCGGGTCTCCTGAGAAGAACCGGCAAGAAACTCAACAGTTGCTCTTTACAAAATATCAATTAAAGAAAATATATAACATAATTAGCTTCCTGAATGAGTACCAACAGCATTTAATCCCACGCATTCTTATCATGGTAATGTTCTTGAATTGAATAATATGATTTGCCCAACAATATATTTTTGACTTTTACTTTAAATTTTTGAAATGGCAAGTCTAAAATTACTTGTGGAATTTTATTATACATACGTGTACCATGTCTCATAAAAGACTTACTAACTTTTCGAAGACAAAAACTAGGAGTGATCAGCTTGTTTTTACTTCTTGTATTGATACCATGTCTATCACTGTTTTTTAAGTAATTGTGGATATTTTTCCGAACAAATATTATGTTATCATATATGTACTGCGATGCAACCGTAAGAATACCCGTTCCTTTAAACAATTCTCTTAGGGATTCCCTAGCTCCCATGCTGTATATGGCCCGAACCGCTCTTATACAATTAGCTAGCGATATCGTCTAAATGGATTAAATGTATTTCTTTACGTATCTTAAAGAAAGTTCTTAGACCTTTCCTTAATATACGTCATTCCGAAATGCAGTGATTTTTTTATGTCAAGATTTATCTTTGTTACGAGGTAATGCTTAAACAAGATGATTCATCTAAAGATATTTATATTTGTAAATAAAAATAAATTTTCAAAAATATTGTTTTTTTTTCAACTTCTATTTGATTTTTGGGTGAATTAAATGATATCTCGATATATTAAAACTATTACACACATACAATAAATATATGTTACACTAAAACTAAAACAACAAATAAACAACGGCTTTTACACACAAATTACAACTCGACCTAATCATATTTGTAGGTCCCATACACTTTATATGGAAAATCGCTAATTATCACGTGAAAGTGACCTAATCGGTAATTCAGTTACAATTTAGTGAGGTTGAAACAGATTTTATTATGCCTATAAAGCTATTTGCTATCGTAAATATGGCAAGTCTATTACGGCAGGATTGAGATAGCACTATAGTTTACACTTAGAAATAAGCCACGAGCTTCGGACGAATAAGTTTGAGAGATTCTGTAAATTATAATACTCCTAGGATATACTCAAATATAAAGTCCAATATATATTGGGCTAAGTAATTTTGTACTCTTTTGGTGAAATTGAAATTTGTATGTATTTAAATGTTTTTTGAGATATAAAATATCGTATAAGAGTATTTCCTGTATACGGTAGACTGAGTAGATAAGGAAGTCTTGTGTTAGAACACTCCGTTAGATTCCCCAATTTCCGAGAAATTGAGACGTTGCGTGTAGAGTGGCGTAATTCCATTCCACGCTTTACCTTGTTACCAGAGTGAAGAAAATGAAAAAAAAACTAAATTACTAATTTATTTATTAAATATATACAAATAATTTAAAAAAAAATAAAAAAGGCATAATTAGAACTCAATTCTATAGAATATCAACCAATTACATAAACGATCACAAAATAGCGGCTATAATACGTAAGTAACTTTTAAAAAGAAAAATGGTTTAAATTGTGTAGAGAAACTTTGTTGTACGTTAATTTAAACGTATAATGATATCGGTTGGAGCATTAGAAATGGTAACTTAATAATATATGAGTATATTATATTATTTAATGATATATGGCTGACTATAATTATTTTAACAGAATTGTGACAAGTATAAAAAGAGATATTTCTAAATTGCTATTGTTAAGGACCCCTTAATTGTAAAATTAGACTCGGTGGAGGCGACTTTTATCAACAAAATTTTTAAAAGGTTTATCAAGTAAGTAACATCAATTGCACTATATTATAGTGAATTGTTTTCCAAATGTAGTAGCGAAGTGGCAACAAATAAAAATACACATTACACATAAACACATACAGAGAACGAGAAGGTGCCCTCTCTTTTCTTTCTACAGACAGAGAGAGAGAGTGAGATCCACATACGCACATGTCCACACACATTTTCCTTCGCTCTGATGAGAAGACAAACCGCAGCACTGAGATACGCCATATAAAACTCAATGTCTCGAGAGTTTGGCAAAAGGTTGAGATTAGAATGTGTTAATGTAGTGTAACATTAAAAAGAGAGGGGAGTGAGAAATTAGTAAGATTTTTTTACATTAGCTGTCATACAATACGGCTTAAGCATTCCAATCACATAGTACCTACATATCCATCATAAGGTTCGATATATTTAAATATATATCTGTATATTTACACATCGGTTAAAGCAATTATTGAAATGAAAGCTAGTCCTCTCTAATACACGCTAATAGCATTTAATATACAATATTATTGGCTAATTATAATATAGCGCTGACATCACAAATGGAAAACATATCGGAATCTGCGGTCGGTTTAGATCATAAATATATGTTTGAGTCTGATAGCGCCTGGACTCTATCAGAATTCGATACGTACGAGAATTTTGCATTTCAATGAATCCCGAGAGGATTTCACCGATTAATCGACATATCCATAATAGTTATTGTAGAATTATCATACATTTCAGTTTAATTTGGTAAATCTGTGAATATAATTGATGTTTGAAATATGTAACGAATGGTATTGTACATATAGTTTAAGTCTAGAAGCTACTAAAACATGTAGTATTGATAAAATATATATAAAAAACTTTTCTGCGGCTGAATTTGATAGTTGATACCGGTCATAGTGCAAGGATTCAAGCGCACGACTGTAAATGCAATAGGTTGTGTGTTCGATCCCTAAACGAGGAAATGGTATATTTAATATTTACATTTCGTCACTCTGGTAAGAACATTGCATTCAATTCGGTGAAAAGTGGAAAATGACGATTATTTCTAAGTAATAAATTTTTAAAAGTACCTAATAAAATATGATTATAATATTGGTTTTTATATAAAAATAAAATAATTGTTATTTCCGTAATTCCTTTAGTTAGAAAAGGGCGCAAATGTAAATGAGAAGAATGTAACAGGATAAGGGTGGAACTGTAGAGGTCGAACCAGTCTTGTGTCAGCGGAACGCCCCACAGACACCAGTAATAGATTAGGCCTGAAAAATATTGAGACGGGCTTTGTTCAATAGATTTCACAGAGTGCTTCTCTTTTTGATTGATGAGTTTTCTGAAGAGAGTATAATTTGACAGTATTTTGATATTTTATAATAAAGTATCTGAGGCGTATCGTGGCGCAGGGACATCATCGTGTGACTGTTATTGCGATAGGTTGTGGGTTTGATTCCCACTTTTCAAATTAAATATTAAATGTTTTCATATCATGACTCTGGTAACGAAGCAATGCGTGACGTTGAGTTACGCCACGCAACACGCAATGACTCAAATCTGGTGGAAAGTGGGGAACGGATCTCCTACGTAAACGGAATATAGAAAATATAAAAGTTGACAATTTAAGCTCAAGGCTAGCTCCGGTCTCCAGGCCTATACAGTTTTTTACGCTAAGAGTATATTTGACAAAACTAAATTTGCGATTGAAGTGTCAATTTTCTTAACTGTAGCTCCAAAGACGTAATCCTGAATATTTGATATTAATTTCAGCGTGATGTCTCCACGTAATCTGGTGATAATGGTTAAGGTTCTGTTTTTCTTTTTAAGTTACGGAAACCCCAATAAAAACGTTCCGAAATTCCAGAATACTTCTTGAATAAGGCGTTTTATTGTTTCATATACTCTCATAAATTACCAGCCAAGTCTTAATTACCATTATTAAAACCCACATAAAATCATACGTGAGACACGTTCAATTCATTAACATTATGGTAATGTCACTCTGAGGATATTAAAGGAATTTTCGTCGAGATATCGTGTTATTCCCAAACTTACAGATGTGTGTATTAAGATGGTCACATTTGTTAGAAGGCTAGCAGTTCGGTTTAATGCGTCCTATGGTACTAAAAAGATGATTATACACGAAATATTATAATAATATGTTTTTTAAGGTTGTCGTGGAGCAGGAGCACACGCGTACTACTGTTAGCACTATAGATTGTCGGTTCGATTCTCACTCGAGATAATGAAATATTTAATATGTTCATTTCTTCGTTTTAGTTCCACCATGCAATGCCTCAAATTCTACGGAAAGTAGGGAAAGAAACGGAGTGTCTTAATAATAGGTCTCAAAGATCCCTCTGCCTATATATACATACTGCCATGCGAGAGATATAGCGTTAAGCTGAAAATATAATTACTTTACCTGACGCACATGTCAGGGTAGGCAGAACGAATTTAAGTACCTGTCGTATCTACGGACACACTCTTGTGCCCCTGCACCATGACTGGCGTCAAAAACGACTGACCTTAATAAAGAAGTTTATTTCTGAGTAACAAATTCTTGAGTGATTTGAACTATAACAGTCACGTTTACAGTCAGCTGTGTCACTGCGATACGAGGGCATTTAACATGTATTATAGAAATTCATATTTATAAATAATGAGTTAAATCGTATCTAAAAAGTTGAAGTAACATCAAAAATAGGACCCGTTTTATATTAAAAAAAGCTGCCCGTAATATTCTCAAATTGTTGGGTAGGCAGGAACAAAGTGTTAAGAATGTTCAAAGATAAACTTTCCTTCCAAAATAAATGAAAAGTGTGAAAATAAATAAGTTAATATAAAATTTTTATTACTTTAAATGATGAATATATTTATTTTCATCGTCAAAGACGTCATTGAGACACTAATTATACCGTCTAGAGTACACCACGCTCCTACAAACTCAGGGGAGTATTCGTATTTACTTCCGTGCCCAATTAAGACAATCTGAAGGTGTTCATGCCAATGTTTTTTACCCTTTATGTAAGTAATAAATGATAATTTCCTAGTAAATTTTTAGAATATTTCATTTTTAATAAGTATGTACTTACTAAATTTTTCGATATGAAAAAAAAATTATGTCAAAGACTAAATTTTCTTCACATTTTACTTTTTTATTTTCTTGTACACAAGAAAATACAAATACAAAACAAATACAATATAAATACAAAATAATATAACTTGCTTAATTTAATTTATAGTAATGTGTCGCTTGGGTAGAGCAGAGGACCTTCACAGTGCTTAGCCATCGCGCTCTATTCTGGGCAATTCTTCGTGGGGACCTCTCCTCAGACCTCGTCAGACCAACCGCCCGCAGTTACATTATCAAATAATATAAATGTAGGTATAAGGTCTTACAGACCACCTTTAGCATTAACTTAACCTAACCAAATCAGGGAATAGAAATATTTATAATTACAAACTTTCTCGTCTGTAAATTGCCTAATCTTACAGTCTACGAAACTACGTAGACTGCTCTCTGAGAGATATTATCTTTTATAATAATAAGAGGACGACATGCTTGAATTTTTGATAGCACATTATTTGTATAGACTAGCTTTTGTAAAGTTGAATTAGAAATTTCATGCTTTCGACGACGAACTACTGACAATTGCACCGGAGACTGTTTCAGAACGGATCCGACAATAAGTAAAAGTTGTAATTTTTTAAAAATACGAGACCAAAAATGTCACTATTTAATCCTGACAAAATGCTTGTAGCTTTTAATATTATTATGCAAATTTTATCAAACATGTCTAAAAACAATCGCAATGAACGAAATTTTCGGTTTTTTACGAAAATAATTAATTTATTTTATTATACATGAATTTGTAGTTCGGACAATAAAAATAAATAAACAATGTGTCAAAAATTACGGAACTTTTCCCTACTTTACCGAATAAAGTGCGGTATTGAACTCAACCACTTAATAGCCCGAGACATCTGTCTACGGAGAGTCTACAAACAAGTTTCTCTCTTTCTCTCTCTCCTTTTTTCCAAGTTAAGCCAGGGTATATAATTAAGAATTACAATGATATATTTTTACTCGAATATATGGCCTGCCCTCTACAGTCTACACAATAGTTCCTAGATTTCTACTTCTATTTAAACTTGTAACCCTCCATGCAGTATGCACTCATATCGCCGCACGTCCTTTGTCAATATTTGTAGTTACTGTAGCGTGAATGTTGCGAGAGGGCTGCCTGCAATCACAATTTATTGATTTATTTATAATAATAATATTAATAATAATATTAAATTGAGGCCTGTCGTGGCGCAGGGGGTCCACGTGTTAGTAAAAGCGATAGGTTGTGGGTTCGATCCTCACTCGAGGAAATTAAATATGTTATATTTTCGAATATCTTTTTTTTATTTCTTCACTCGAGTAACGAAGTAAAGCAGAGTGTTGAGTTCCGCCACTCAACACGCAACGTCTCATGCGGCAGAAAGTGGAGAACGTCTTGATGAGGATGGAGGGTATTAACAATAGATACACAAGATCCCTCTACCTATCCTGCTATATGCGGGATACAGCATGAAAAAAAAAATAACTTAAGGTTATATTATATTCGATAATTTCACTTTGCTATATATAAAAATACCAAATTGGTAGGAAGGTAAGCGTTTTAAGTATTTGACAAAAAACTTAAGATTTTGAAACTTTTCATTAATTAAGAAACGCAATAGCAATATCTGCGTTGCATATAAATAAAAAAAAGTTGTCGAAAATCTTATCGACTTATCGCCCCTGTCTCAGATTCACCAGAACGTTCTAGCTGGCCTTGAAATATCCATATGCATTGTTCCTAACAATTGTATATAACATGAAGTCTATTGTACTCATATATCGTCGTCTGAATTATAACAAAAAACTATTAAATATTATATTTCTTCATTTACTTTTAAAATTCCGAAATATATTTTATTTTTTCAGTCCTTATGATGCTATCTATATGTATGGAAACATAACTTCTATTAGTGATTTAAATTTTACGTATTTTATATTTCTTTACCTCAAAAAAAAATGTATTTGTTTTCAAAATAGTGTTTCTGTTGTCCGTCTATCAAGATTAAGGAGGTATCAAATTATTATCACCTATTTAGGTCCACAATCCTTTGTAGCACAAAAAATTAAACTTTTAAGGTAAAGTAATCAGAATATTTAAACTTTTATTATCTAGTTAGTAAATGCAGCACATTCAAACAATAAGCGTGCAGTAGAGTAGTGACGCTCGTACCGATCACCACGGAATGGCATCAAAATTACACTTAACTTTTGAACTTACTGGAATAACTTTTACTCGCTAATCCTGTGGTTTGTATCAACCGAATTCAACAACTTCTGCGCCATACAACAAAGGTTTGACAACATTCAGCTAAAGAAACAAAGTTATCTTACATAACAAATAGCCTACCTCCGCCATCTGTCTCCGCTTGGTTAAGTCGGACTTGTTTATGGCACATCAATAAATAACCGAATACGGCATACATAAAAATGTGAACGTTCACGCGATCGGGGGTAGCGAGCCGTGATAAATTGCTTCAGTATCTTGAATTCGTATTTTTTGCTATAGTTTAACAGCACTTCAGGAAATATTAGTTGAGTTGGATATAAAACAAAGTCCTTTAAAGTATTTATTTACAAAGAGGTAGGTACTCCGCTGCGGTAATTTTCGAAGTAACTAGATTCCGTGATTTATGTAAACGAGAGAAATACTTCAGACCAATTTATAAACCAAAATATTTATTTATATTTTTTTATAAATCGTACTTTCTCCTATTTAAATATCATGCCACGTTGTCATTTAATTATGTAAGGTAGTCAAGGCCAGATCCAGGCCAGAAAGACCTGGATATAAGGGGTTTAAAAGTAGTTATAGCTATTTAGTAAGAATGTTAATATAAACCTGATATACTTTATAAATTAAAGCCTGTTTTGGCACAGGGGCACAAACTTGTTACTGTAAAGGCAAGAGGTAGTGGGTTCGATCCCCACTCAAAGAAATTAAATATTTAATATTTTATATATTTGAATTTCTTCGCTCTGGAAACAAGATAAAACGCGCAGCTCCGCCACTTTACACGTAATGACTCAAGTTCGGAAAGTGGGATACGGAACGGAGTGTCTTGACACTAGGTTCCAGAACTTCCCCTCCTACTGTGCCATGTGCGAGATATAGCATGAAGCTGAAAAAAAACTATAATATACACTTTTAATGTTGTAGTATGCTATTTTATCTATGCCAACACACACTGACTATTGCTAAGTATCAGAAACGCCGGGTTTCCAAAAATATATATTACTTAATACAACATAACATAATTAAAACATGGTATGGGTTTTGTTTCATCATTCGCCACACGATGTTCAAATAAACAAAAATGTGTATTCTTACTATTATTTTTAAAGTGTTAATCCACTTAGGAAAAAATATACCTATTTGGAAAACGTATAAAGACTTGAAGGTAGTGGGATTTGAACCCGCGCCTCTTGGAATCCGTCCAAGCGCTCTGACCATTAAGCTGTACGTTCTCACGCATAACGTATGATTTAGTACTTACTTTTCTAAATAAGTGATTCGTGCAGTTAACAATAATAATAAGGAACAGAGAACTATTCCTAACGAAATCAAGGTGATTAAATTTTTTTTTTATTTTTTATATCTTTACGCTGTATTATAGCCTAGTAATATTGTATTGAGTGACGAACAAAACTTGACACCGCAGTTCACTTTATTATCCGACCAAGGAAATAAAAACAATTTTTACTATTTTTAAAATATTAATGGAAAAAGAAAAATAATTATTCAGAAAACGTATCAAAATTAGAGGGTAGTGGGATTTGAACCCGCGTCTTTCCTATATTGGACAGATTCCAAGAGGCGTGGGTCCTTCTGCTACGTTCAAATTTCTATATGCTTATTGAATAATTAAAATTAATCATTCCTCCTAAAGTAAACCCACAATGGTGTACCGCTACGCTACAACGACTTCAACCATACATAAATTATAATCACAAACATTTCTAAATTTAATAACATTTTAAAATATATCACATTTAATCCAACCAAAGACGTTCATTGACGCATATCATTCTGTATTCATGAGAACAAATGTTATTTGTACGCTCCGAGATACGAACTGAATAAACTTCGCGTACATTGTACAGTGAGTGTATTACTTACGCCTTGAATGAAACGCTTGGGCTTGTGTAATATTACTTGTGTTTAAAACTGTATTTACATGAAGGCCTTACGCTTCAGCCGACCGAATGTCGTTTGTTTGTTTTCATCATTAAAGTAAAGCAAAGGAATTTTGCTATTTAATATTTTTAAAACATTTTTATAGCTTCTAATTTAATCCCTAGCGGAGTAGCCACAGAGGACAGAGCGCTAAATGCTACAGTTTTTTTATTAAGAAAAACAACATGTAAAAGTTCACAGGTGTCTGAGATATTTTTACGTTTGTGTTTTTAAAATGAGCTTTTATAGTTAATTTATACAAGACCATGGATATTTTTTGTTTATTTATTTACTTAATTCAAATTGGGAAACATATATTTAACAAATAATTACATAAATAAATTAATACATTTCTAAGGTAACCTTGTTTATTAAACTAACTTATACAAAGTATTAATATATAATACTGCTTAAATTAGTATATATACAAATATGTATATATTAATTGTATATAAGAATTGTTTTGGGAATGATGAGGGAGGGGACGGTAATGGGACATGGACGGACGAGGCAAGAGAGATATTGTCTCGTCCACTGTGATCCTCCACCTCTATGCTCTCCGGGGAGTCCTTATGCTCTTTACGTGGCCTCCCTCCTGGCCTTCTTTCACCTCTGTTCCTAGACTAGTATATTACTTTTAATATTTGATATATAGCTCTATAGTAAATAGATTATTCTTAGAAATTATGTTTAGGCTGTATTTTATAAAAATCTTTTAAAGACATAAATAACTTATAGCAAGCGTATACGAAACTCATCTTAACTATTAACTTGATAAAAAATTTGTGACATTGTGATAAGAGCGATTGGATGGTTTCCAAGAGGCGCGTGTTAACTGCCTTATCTAAAAAAAATATAGGCTGTTTTTATCAAATCTGTATGTATTTTTCCTATATTAATTTGCGTATAAACGAGTTAAAGAATGATAATTCTTGTTTTTTAGCCCAGTGGGCCAGTGCCACTGTAAATGTGAGAGCTAAGAGAGCGATTATTTATCAGGAAATTAACAATTTTCTTTTTCTTAAAAAAAGAATTTGTCTACACGCAGTGGCATACAAATAAGCGGGGAAAACGGAATATCCAAACACTAGTTTCCTATGCCTTACCTGCTATTATGAGAACTATTAAATATTTATATAAACCTAACAAGTATATTTAAGAAATGATCACAAAAAGCTCTCAAGTGAAGCCAGACACCTCGCACTATCACCTGACAGGTAAAATACGAACCATTATACAGTCGTATTTGAAAAGGAACAGGAACTTGAGACTTGAAAAGGAACTCGAGAGTATATATAAACATTGTGACACCATTCCAGGCATTCTGTAGCTCTGACAACTTGACGTTGAGTTGATGGTACACAAATTCACAAGTTTCACTCACAAAGTTGGTGTTTCTAAGATTTACTTGCATTCGTATTATATGAGAGAGTATAGCCTGGTCGTGACTGTAAACGTGAAAGATTGTGGGTTCGATGCCTGTTCGAGGAAATGAAATATTTAATAACTTCATTTCTTCACTTTCGTGATAATGCAAAACGCGGCGTTGAGCTCTACAACATGCAATGTCCCAAATTCGATAGAAAGTGAGGAACGAAAAGGAGTAGTGTAATACTTGGTTCCTTAGTTCCCTCTGATTACTCATGTGCGGGACGTAACGATAAAACACAAACTATTTTATTTCTTTATTATTCAAATTTATATTTTGTAATATAATTGTGTGGAGAATGATTAAATACAGGACATCGTGTGGTCTGCGATGAAGCATTAATTTCACTAAACTTCACAAAACAGATTACAAAATTGATTTCCTGAAATGAAAAAGCAGTGTCTCAAATTTTATATATGTAATTATTAAACTAATCGCTGCTGACTTATTACGCTATAGTCGGGGGACTACGCTGTAGTACAAAACTGAACAAAAGATCTTAAATAACATCGTCTTTCTACAAACTAGTTATTCTCCATATTTTGTTATAAAGCACTGCAAAATAAATAAGCCAAACAAAGATGGGAATTGATATACATCAACGTACATAAAATTCTAACTTTACCGAGTGACTGACATACAATATATAACTAAATACGCGGCGTAAAGCGCTGAAGATTTTGCGAGTGATATTTTTGGTGAGTGAAGATTTCTCAAGTTTGTTATAGGAAAGGAAAAAATATACTAAACAAACAAAGCTGCAGGTTATATATAATATGTATTTCGACAAGTCGAATAAAAACGATGTGAAAATCGATATTATTTAATTAAATAAGAGTAATTATATCGTACAGATATACCGACAAATAAGAAATATATTCGTCAAACCAAAATAAACGTAAAATACTAAATTTAAAAACGTATGAAAATTTTGAACGAAGCAAGATTTCAACCCGCGCCTCTTGGAAACCGTCCAACCGCTCTGACCAACTAAGCCATTCGTTCTCACAAGCTCTGTCGAAATTCTTATACGTTTGCAATTTATTTATGTTGTTAGCATCTCTGTAGGGAGATTTTTACAAATTCGCTACTCAAAAACAATTTGTTTAGAATTATCGTTTGGCAAGAGCAAATGATATTTATTAAATATTATTACTATTTCTTTAAGTTTTATACGTTTTTAAATTTAGTATCTTTCTTTCCTAGGTGTAAAGTAACACTTTAAAATTAGTAAAAATAACTAAACAAACGTAGTTAGAAAGCCCCACTCGAATCGGTTCATTCATTCAGAAGCCACAAACACACAAATACAATAGCTTTATACTTCCGCCTATGCGTAGTAGAATAGGCAGAGAGTTAAAACAGTCCATTCGGTACTTTTTTTCATTGCCAATTCTACGTTAGTACAAATTCCTCTAGAATATTTTGCATATTGTTATTACGTTTTATCATTTAATTTACGACCTACCCGCGGCTTCACCCGCTTGAAATACACTATTTTATTTTCTTACTTATATATATTTTCTTGTTCTGAGGACATATTACATTTAAGATAATATAAAAACTAAAACTTCAACTAATTGATTAAAAATATGGTAGCCATTTTGTCGACCTTAATATTTTAAATTGGCGTAACTTTTTAATTTATTAACTGATATAAATAAAATATACGAGAAGGAGATAGCTATAATATGATATTAAAAACTTTAGCCATTTCTGAGATTAGCGCGTACAAACGCACAGGCAAAGAGACAAAAATTATAATGTTATAAGATGTTTTTTATACATGTTTAAATTACAGATTTATTATAAGTATAATATATTAATATTTCACGTAATACCTTAAATTCGAAAGAAAATGTGGGACGGAAAGGAGTGTCTTAACATTAATATCCCAAATTGTTTCTGCCAACTCTGCTAAGTGCGAGATAATGCGTGAAGCTAAAAGAAACTTAAAAATATAACTTAATTAAGTAAGGAATTATATATTTGTAAATAATTACAGTTCATATTAAAACAATTATTAAATATTAGTAGATATTCTACTTAGTATAGTTTATGACAGATGATTCTTATGTGATCAAATGTATACTGTACTGTAATATATGTGATACAGAATGTGAAAATAAGCTGGCATATAATATATTATGTTGTCCGCAACTTGCCGCTCCAAAACAATAAAACTTTGTCCACTCTCATCGGATCTCATCTATAGTGTTTAAGATTACATTTCTTTAGTAACAAAATGGTGATAGAAAGTAGTGCAGTAAACATATTATTTATTATTTTGGAGCTTCTTCATTTTCTTCAATTAAATCTATTAATATATTACCAAACGCCATTTTACAGTACGTGACCGAATGTATACGAGATAATGACACACAGTCCTCATACTATTAACTCAGTGCTGGAGTACCTCAGGGTGGTGTGCTTTCTCCGTTACTTTTCTCCATCTTTATAAACTCCTTAACTCCATTGCTAATATTGTCCTATCATCTTTATTCTGATGATCTCCAGATTTATGTGACTACGGCGATGGATGATTGTGCCTTACAGCAAGTTAATCGCAACTTTAGCACTATTACTACCTGGAGTAAATCATGTTGCCTCGATAGGCCACATGATTTGCTCTAGAATTTTTCGATATAAATCCTAGCAAATTTCAGTTTTGCATCCTTGATAATGCAAAGCAACTCTCCAAAGTTGACTGCT
>DWMZ01001839.1:0-15374 GCA_018249855.1 Eueides tales michaeli | reverse complement strand
AGTAGCTTCAATATCGAGGTGATTGCGTCACGCCGCTCGAGTGCTCCGCTGGGGGGAGACGACCAGATAACGCGCTGTGGAGAATTAGGGCAAAAGTACGCGGAGAGTCAATCGTGGAATGCGTTTATTGCTTTCTTGAACATGTCACCTGTACTTAAATAAACTGTATTTAAATAAAAACTATTATAATTTTTTGAATATTTTTGTATACGTTATGTTGTAACATATGGCAGTGCTACCAAACAGTCGTGATGCTAAGACACAAGCGTGCGACTGAAATCGCAACAGGTTGTGAGATCGTTTCTCAGTGGAGGAAATGAGGCTTACTACTTCACTCTAAAAACGAGATAACGCTTGACGTTGAGTTCCGCAACTCTACGCTAAGCGTCTAGAATTCAAGGGAAATTAAGGATCGTAAGTGTATTTATTAATTGGACAGAGCAGCTTAACTCTAGGTTCCCTTTGCCTACCTTGCTATGTGTGGAATACAGCATCAAACTAAAATAAAACTATTTTTTGACAATAATATTAAAAAAATATCTAAAAATTATACTTTGATTTCTTATCATTCATAAAAACACAGGTTAATGTTCCCACAACCCACCCCGGGTTGCAACCTAATTTTAGGATACTGCGCGTACGGCACAACTCAACGCCGCACTTTGTCTAATAGAGCAAGGAAATAAAAGTAATTGTTATCTCATCAGTGATTAGATTATGGACAAATCGCCTTCCTCTATTCCAAGTTATATACATCAAGTATGAGGAAAACTAAAGTAAATTAAGAATTCTTTTTGACAGTACAATATTTGTGGAAATATCAGAATAGATATCAATTTATATTCTGACTTTCTTTCAATTTTTCTTTACGCTCAAATAAATTACTGGCGTGTTGTCTTAATCGAAACATTATAAATATGAACTCTACCAACGATTTGTTTGGTAGAGTATCAGTCCCTTCATGTCACGCTGTATTGAGGTAACCTTGAGGTTGAGTACAGGAGTCCATTCTCCGCTCATCGCCCGATATCAAGACTCTACTTTACGCATGGCAGAATAGGTCACTATACTTTGTCTCCCAGAGCGGGGATGTACATTCACTCAGTGCATTCACCGAAATGACATTGTACCTACAATCATCACGCTTGTATTTAACGCAGTCCTATAAATTTCCGCAAAATGTAATTGTTTATTTCCACAAATATTTTAATGAGTTCATGTAACATAAAATGTACAAAAACATCTCGCGTGAACCGTTGTCGATTTCCAATATGTAGTAAATATTGGTCGAGCGATGGCAGACTCGCGCCGAGACGCGCATTCAGTAGGCCAATTAGAAATTGAGGCCAAGTATCACAAATACCAATATTGTTACTTACACAATTACATAAGAAAATATTAGCTAATAATATAATATAATAAAAGAGGAGGAAATCGTTGTGGCGCGTAAATTACGTACACAGCGTCTAAATATAAGCGCGACGGCCGTTTTCGGTTGATAAAAATATTTTAATTTCCCCGCTCTGGTACCAAAACAAAGAGCAGCGTTGAGTTCCGCCAGTTAACAAATTCAAAATTTCTTGAAAATTAGACTATGCGTGGAGATTAGGAGCTACCTGCTACATGCAGCATGAAGGTAAAAAAGTGTGGAATTTCTTAACTAACGACATAAACGCTGCTTTGCCAACTTTTATTTATTGTTATATAATAGCTAATTTATACAAAATATTTCCATAAATTGTAGCCTATGTGCTATTACTGACGCTTATAATATTGCAAAGTTTCATCTAAATTTTTTCAGTAGTTTTTGTTTGATACAAATATCCATCCTCACAAACTTTTACATTTATAATATAAGTAAGATAAGCTTTTAAAAACAACTTAAAATAGAATAATACTTTTTCTTTAGAAATAAAACGTAAACGTATTGTAGTACCATTTTATGCCGGTTGAGTGAAGCAAATAAGTAAATAAGACAGTTCAAGGTGTGTTGTACGTACAGTCGTAGTGTACGGAGCTGCGGGAGCTCAGAGGTGAGCGCGTCTTTTTCTCAGCGGAGTTGGCCGCGATCCAAATCTGCTTTAAACTATTGAAAATATTTTATTGTGGCTTTAGTGCGAGGGCAACGAGCGTAGAGGAAACTATCTGCTTGAATAGAGAAATAAAAACATGTAAAGTACACATTAAATTATATGATTTATTAAATGATTATTATGTAATTTAATATGATAAACGCTTTTTAATATTATAATCTACATTTTATAATTATATTATAATCTACATTTTTATAACTTCTATAGCTTTTTAGAAACTATACTAAATTAATTCATATCTTCGCCGGCCGCCCAATTCTGGAAGGATTGCGTGCTGAATAGCGGAACTTAACGCGGCGCTCTTTCTCTTTACCAGAGCGATGAAATTAAAATATTAAATATTTTATTGCCTCTAATATGTATAAACTATGCAATACTATAGTTTTTACTAAAGTATAGAAACAATTTATAAAATCTTTAAGACTTTAAACATAATAGGATTCAAACTCTGTATCTTGGAAACCTTCCAAGTGATGTGACCTTGAGATTGATGAGTTTAATATCTATATAATTCAATGTTTTCTAAACTAAAACATTGCCAGTTCCATGGGGGCGGGCACTGGGCATCTACTCTTGAGAGTTCCAAGGATTGAATTGTTCCGACTTCTAGCGCGATTTATCGCAAACTTACAACGAAGCTTGAAAAACTGGCAAACTTATTACATCCAGACAATTTTTTCTAAATCTGTTTCGCTTAGAAGACAGTACAAGGCAATACCAATTTTATCTTTTTAAGCATGTATTTATTGCAGAAAGTAATCTGAATTTCAATACTTATATCTGTAGTAAATAATGGCTAGTCTTGGACATCTGACACTGGATGCAGGTTCAATTCATTGCCCGCGCTCCCGGGGCAAACACGTGGCGTTGAGCTCCACCACGCAACGGGGAATATGGCGGAAAGTGGGATACGGAAGTGTCTAATTGCAAACAGAGTGTCTAAACACTAAGTTCAGATTCCCTCATAAAATAAAAAAGAAAACAAGAATAAAAAAAAATATAATCAACATTTTTACATGAATGTATTTCATTACCGATCTATTCGTTTCCTTATAAATCCGTAGTAGCAAATACTAAACCTACCTATATATAATTAGTACCGTCAATACAAATGTGGCTATTAAACAACATCCTCATATTATTTTCTCGAAAAACAGCAATTTCATAAATAAACCTTAAAATTATTTCTATTTCAAAGAAGTAAGTTTGATATCACATTGTAAGAAAGACTTGATATAGAACTTTTTGTACAATTTGATGTAACAAGTAATAAAGTAGATGAATGTAGTTAAAAGCTACTCTCTTTATCAATGTAGCTGATACGGTGAAATGTAGGTTTTATTTGTCTACTTTCATACAATTCTAGAACTGATTAAGAAATAATAAAAAAATTAGTGTAAAATACAAATTAAAGTTATATTCCGTCTCCCAGTGACATATAATACTGTTTACTACTTAAAATCTGTTGTTTTTGAATTCAGTGGCTGCCCAAAAGTAATTATATTAAGAGAACTAGTTAATATATTGAGTAAAAAAAGCATACCCCCGTTGACACTCACCGACTCCAAAAGTAACGAATTTTAATAAAATAACATGACATGATAAACAGAGAAGCAGAGAACTTAGGAACATAGTGTTAAGTCACTCCGCTTCCATTAAGACACTTCAGTTCCCCACATTTGAGTGTTGAGTGATGGAACTCATCTCGATACTTTACCCCGTTACCAAAATGAGGAAATTTAAATTTTAAATACTTCTTTTCTTCCGCTAGGAATCAAACCCACAACTAATAATTTTACAATCGCAGGCTTGTACTTGTAGCACTGCGTCACGACGGCGTCTTTCATGTTATTTTATGTATATATTGTTTATAGATCTAATACAATAACAAATAAATGAGTGTACACGTACAGGCGACAGGCAGGAGCTACTCGCATGCGGGGTCTCTCCGTCCGGGCGCAGTAGGTAATACTGTATATGTATCACACGGACAATCTGTTCGCATTTCAAGCTGCATCGGGCGCCACTTCTAGCGTGAAGGCGAGCCGGGCTTTAATCGAGTAGCGCCGGACGAGCTTACGATACTTTCACAATATCTTCATATACTGCAGATTAATTATATGTTACAATTAGTAAACGTATGCTTATAATACATTTTCAAGAAATGTTTTAATACTTAAAAAATACCAAGCTCTTAAATGGAAATGACGTGTATTAACACTAGGCTCTATGAGCCTTCCCTGTTGTATGCGGTATACAATGTGTATGAAAATAAATATTACTAATATAAATTCTCCTTACTGCCGTAATTCTTTAGGTCTGTGGTGGCGCAGAGACACAAGTATGAGAGTCTAAACTAGTGAAATAATGAAATAAATAAGTTCTCAAGTTCCCTTTGCGTGCCCTGCCATGTGCGGGATACAGCATGAAGATAAATAAGTAAGTAAATTCTTTATCAATAATGATAACAATGTTAAATATATATATTTTCAGATTTTCAAGCTTACGACTTAACTAACAATATTTTAATGCAGTATTTCTTAATCCGCCTTCGACCGATGCAAAGCTCGTACTACGAGTGCGATAGTGTTATCGCATTTGTAACGATACACGTCGCGTGACACGTAACTAACTATAATGAGCTTTAATACAACACGCGACGTGACGTCTCGCGGCTCCGCATGCTTTGACAACTGGCTTTTATATCTTTATAAGTACGTTATTATTATTAATTTGATACTAAACGAATGAATAGGTATTCTTATGCATCTAATTACCGCAGGAAGTTCACCTACCTTAGGCATGAAGACCCGGGAGGCAAATATGTATGCGAGTTATCAGAGAGACAGTGAATCGATGCGATGTGTAAGAAACTATCTTGATATTTCGAATAAAACGCTATCACAGCTAACATAGTATAAACAAAATAGAGGCAACTATCCCACTACGGTGACTATCCAGGTAATACTCTAAATATATTTTACGATTATATACATGTATATTATTACGGAACAACAATAAATATATAATTAATGTTAATTCTCAAACCAATTCAAGTTAATCAAAATAAAATTTCGAAGTAAATATTTTAATAGCTCTAACTAAAAACGTGCAGGTGAACGGATCTCGTGCTGAGAGCCCTTCAGTGTAGAGCGTTACCCTGTCCAGTGCACCTCTCCCAAGTCCTCTCTCCTGTAGGAGAGCCACAAGCCACTGTACCGCACTCGACTAAACTACCGAGCTTTGAGCACCTCTCGGACGAACTTTGACATAAGTAAGTGTTTAAAGCACAATTTTAACTCGGTAAAGCCTTTTTTTGTGTCTGAGCCTATTGTTTATTAACTGCACTTTTAATTTATGAGAATAAGTAATTTTATAAATTGATGTAAATATCTGACCTGTCGTGGCGCAGTAGCACAGGTGTGCGCAAGAAAAGCGAAGGGTTGTGAGTTGAATCGAAGAAGTAAAATGTTCCTAGGCTGCCTCTACCTACTACGCTATCTGTGGAATACAACGTGAAGCTACAAAAATATTTTCATGTCCATTCTTGACATAAATTATAGTCAAACTTATTTGTTCACGTATATGTATGTTACAGGTATACAATAAAAGGTATGTCCTTTAACAATAAGCCTAACTAGTCAAAATCCGGACCTTTGTATTAATACCAACATAGTATGACTATTATGTCGACTTCCACCTTCCGTTAGAAATATAACACGCGAGAACTTACCTCTGAAATAAATACTTACTTAAACCATACAAACACCATACACATGAACACAACTCTAGCTTTGAAGTGATCCTATATATTTAAATCCTAGTTGAATAAATCAGTAACGTCATATTACTTTTATATCCGAATCACGCGCCAGAAACGTTTAAAATAGTTATACTTACTGTTTTAGTATTTTTATATGAAGTGAAAAAAGGCATTACTTTTGAAATTAAATTCTTTTTCTAAATTAGTCTGGTAACGGTAACGGAGGTGCGAGTACGTACGTAGCGACACTACACGTACATTAGTGTAAGTCTATTTTTTGCTAAGTAGGTTACAAGTTCCCACTATCTACCCTACAAAATGCGGGATACAGCGTGAAGCTGAAGAAAATAAATATCTCTTAAATATATAACATAATAAAACGGTGCTCAAATATGTTAAGAAGCGTGTTTTCAAACAACAAACAAACAAGTGCATTATAAGGTTATATAGGTGACAGCTTGGTTTATTCACCGCAAGTCAACTGCTAGATTTCCCATGGGCACGCCTATTCGCGTCGTACCTCTCCTCGTACCCACCGACCCACCGACCCACTGTTTTCACTGTAGCCGCTATGTACTATACACCTGATAGCAGCCTATTCATATGTTAAAGTATGTAAATGTTCTCTCACATCCACAAGTCACTTTCAAACTTGATGAATATTTATTCGAAATATTTAAGCCATCAAAAACATAACTTATAAACCAAGTCTCGCAACTGAGTTCTTCCTCCGTAATACGTTGTAAGATCAATGTGACACAATGTCGATTATTAATTTATTTATTAATATGTTTTCAACAAATAAATGAACTTGACAATCGCAACAAGCAATCCAATTTAATATAATATTTATTACTTGTGAGATACAATGTTTTTTCATGTGAAGGCCTTTTCGCATTGGTTGGTTTTGGTAGAGGCAATGAAATATTTAATATTTTCATTTCTTTGATCTGGTAACAAGCCAAAGTGCGGCGTTGATTCCACCACTCAAAATGCAATGCCTCAAATTCGGCGGGAAACGAAACGGAGTGTCATAACACTAGGTCCCCAAGTTTCCTCTAGTTACCCTGTGACACTAATAATAAGCCGTGACACAAAAAAACAGAGCACGAATAAAAAGGAAAAATAATAAAAAAATAAAACTGCTTAATATTCTCATTTACGAGTAATGTGTGTGTGTGTAGGGAGAGGAGCTCAGAACAGTATCGAGACTTGCAAATAAGTATAGATTTAAAGGGCCTTATAATACATTAACGCTGGCCTCCGACGTTCGAACTCCTTAATCTATATATATACATCGAACAATTTTTTTTAAAAAAATTTTTTTAAAAACAATTTTACAAATTGTAATGCACTTTTTCCTGTTATATTTTAATGTTTAAATAGACTATAAATAAGTGTGTCTTCATAGCGTCACGCTGTAACCCAGTCATAGGAGGGTAGGCGGAGGGAACCAATTGTTACGACACTTTGCACCACACAGTGCACCTATAACTCGATCGCACCGAGTTCGTAATTCTTTCATGGAACAGGGTGTATACGCTTTTACAATAGGGGGATCCTATCCTAGAAAACGTCCGAGAATTTTCTATTTCACAATTTAAAAAAGTTGTGGAAAGACGTTTGTGTGTTAAAGCTTATTACAAAATTAACGACTTTATAAATGATAACACGCCTTGGGAATAAAATGCTCGCTCCAGGCTATTTCAAATGTATCACTGTCAATTATAATAACATGATGTAAAAATTTTGATTAAAAAAAAGAGACATGTCCCGCTGAGTTTCTTTCGCCGGTTCTTCTCAGGTCTGAGGCAGTAACTTTAGTGAACTGGTGGTAAATTTTTTGACGTTCAAAAAACGAAGCTTGTAACTTCTTATTTTGAATAAAAATATTTGAATTTGAATTTTGAAAATTTGTGTTCATCACACATTAACAATTCACTCGCACGTCGCCTTATTACCAGACCAAGAAAATGAAAATTTTAAATATGTCATTTATTCTAGTGGAAATTGAATCCACCTAATACTCGAACATACACTCGCACGCTCGCATGACTAGTCTCATGTATGTGAAGTAGCTAACATTTTAACAAACAAATAACTACGGATTATTTCAACTACAGTACAGATACAACATACAATTGGGTCATATATAAATTTAACTTCAAAAGCCACAACGAAGCGACTCACTCGTTAAGTTGGTTTAAACTGAACATTCTCTACGCTCTACAGTCTACAGTCAACATCGACTCGAACCTCGTTGTTATATTGCGAACCATATATTGGTTTTGCTCACGAATATTTTAATAGTATATCCAGTACTAAAATAGTTTGTATTGATCACAATGTTTTATTTTGTTAACTATTTTTAAAATAGACTTATCGTGGAGCAGCGTCACCGGCGAGTGACCTGTACATATGATAGAGTGTGGGTTCGGTCTTTCCATTTGTTCTTTGCTCTATTAACGAGAGCGGCAGAATTGAATCATTCAACATGCAATGCCCCAGATTTGACGGAAAGTATGGATCAGAAGCGTTTTAACAATAGTGTCTCTCGTCCCCGTTGCCTATCCTGCCATATGCGGGATGCAGCGTGAAGTTAAAGAAATCCTAGAAAGATATTTCTCAGAAAATGAATAAAACATAGAACATAGCGAGATCGAGAGGCGAGGGCTCACATCTCTTACAAACACTTCAACCTCTCTGACCAACTTAAACCTTTTATATACAAGCTGAAAACTTGTAATGAGTTTACAAACGTATTGAAATATATATCGATAGAACACATTACAGGAACCTTTTTGAGATCTCGGCGTCTTAGAAAAAATCCCAGCCAAATGTACTCGCTGCAAGCGAGTTACTATGGTAGGAGTGTTAAAAATCTACTTAAGCTTCTTCTTTGTTTTTCCAACTTCAAAGGAAGGGTTATTTTTTTCATGCTTCTTCTAAGTGTATTTACATAATTAATGTATCGTTAAATACGTTTTAACAGGTTAAATGTCTTTAGGTGACATTAAAAATTCTTAAACATAGGGACTATGCGACGTCATTGTTCATTGCGATTTTTTTTTCAAGTATTGCTTCAAATACTATACTATAGGTATCAAACAAAGGGTTAACTAAAAGGATTTCAAAGTAATTATATATATCATGAATATCACGACAGTAACGATAACAAAAATAATACGATACGAAAGTTTAAAATATGGACTTCGCTATTTTTGTTTCTGTACCAGTCCTTGTACCAATGTGTCACAACCACAAGAATCTTAATAAACATCGCCATTTTTTGTTCTTTTTTTAATATTTGTTGCTTTACGCTCCATTCCCCCCACCTAGACATGTTGTTAAGACACCTCTACTTCTGCCCTACTTTGAGATTAAGCGTATTGTCCATGTTTTGAACTTACATAAACTAATTTAATTATTTCTGAAAATTTAACTAATTAAATTATTTTTAATTATTTATAATGATAAAATATTTTAATTAAAGATCTTTACTAGAGTTTCTAAACAGATCAGACGACGGCGCACTCGAGGGTGCCACAGCGATATTAAAGTTGAACGGAACAAGGTCGCGACAGATACTCGTAGATATCCAATAAGCGGCATCAAATATCAAGATATCCCCTGAATTTTAAGCCAAGTGCCAATAAAGATAAGAAGAACAAAACTCCCGTGCAGCGGAATCTTCATCTTCATCTTAGTACAGGCACAGTCGGCCAGCGATTTCTCCATGATTATAAACTAGTAAGCAAAACTTCAGTTTCATATGATTATTATATATATATATATATATATATATATATATATATATATATATATATATATATATATATATATATATATATATATATATATATATATATATAACTGAAGTTTTGCTTACTACATAGTTTATAATCATGGATTATTATGGAGCAAACCTCACAAGGAAATAAAGTTTTTAACCTAAAAAGATAAAAATGTTCCTTTGCTAAGTTTGATCTAAACTTGGGGAGAATAAAAGTTAGTTAGAGAACCAACGCCACGATGTAAGTCGTTACTATTTAACTTCCATTAGTGCGCCGACTTAGCATTTCTATCTTGCCTAATCATCTCACACTCGCCCGCGCTCCGCCCGCCCCCTTGCTAGAGGGTTGCCACAGGACTAAATTAATAGTTAAAAGAGAATACTTCATTCATTCTTTTTAACTTCACACAGCACATAGTAAATTAGGCAGATTGAACCTGGGAACCTACTGCTAAGACACTCCGTTCCTATTCCACTTCCCACTTTCAGCTAAATTTTAGAGACATTGCGTATTAAGAGGCAGAACACAACGCCGCGCTTTACATCGTTACCAGAGCGAAGATATGAATTATTAAGATTAAGATTATTAAGAATTATTAATTTTTTCATCAACTACAATTGAACTTACAACCTTTACAGTCGCACAATAGTGTCCCAACGTAACGACAGGCCTCAATACTACCTAATGATATTTTCTTAAATATGTTTAAGTATGACAATTGGTATCTGCAGTATATCAGCAGCCCTGTGCGCCCCTCTGAGGCATTGTGAGGCCCTGTGTGCGCGCTGGTCCACTCCGCTCCGAGCAAACACTGTACGGAACGAGGCGACGTTTCCTTTGGATATTGCTTAAACTGCAACATATTGCATTGAAGGGTCTAACGAAGGGTCATGTCTTTCAAAATATTTTGTGTGTATGTAATGTCATACTGATAGGATATATATCATTGTGATATAGTTAGATTGATCTTAGGAGCCTAAATGTTCTTAGATAGGCAGAGAAAAATTTAAAGGGATACGGGAATTTAAAAAAGAGTATCATAATTACCGTAGTACTAACAAAAATAATACAATGCCAATGTTCACAAATATGAATTTGGCTTTTTCAATGTCTGAATCCGGTGAGGTTCCAATGTGACACGATCGAGGAAAGTAAAAAAAGATACCGAATACTTAAATGTCCATCAGCCAGACTAGAAGTGCATAAACTAAAAACACGCTTTTGTGAAAGGAAAATACTAAAAAGTGAAGTTTGTCTTGGCGTTGAGGTACAAGCGTGTGACTGTAAGTACGGCAGGTTGTGGTTAGATACGAAATTAAATATTTAATACTTTCATTTCTTCACTTTGGTAACAAGACAAAGTGTGACATTGAGTTCCGCCACAATAATATAATTTAACGTCCTCGATGTAAAGTTCAAGGTAATAAAGCCGTTAGTTATTTAACTATTTACTGATTTCTTTTACTCGTCCTTGATACTTCCGTCACGCACCAATACTTGAATGATATTGACTTATACTTGCTTCTTTAAGTCCGTCTTTTTCTAAACAAATATATTAAATACCTACATAGTTATATATAACATTGTTATAAGTATTTATAAGAATGTTATTGACCTCAATGAAATAGGATTTAGGATAAACAAAACTAAAGAAACGATTCACTTCGGGTACTTCCAAGTAAGTCCAAGTTTTTTTCAAAAAACTCCACGTTTACTTTTTCTTATTTATTTAAAAACCGTATAAAAATTTGGACGGAGTGGAATTTGAACCCACGCCTCTTGGATTCCGTTCAAGCGCTCTGACCAACTAAGCCATATGCCATATTTTTCTTTCAATACACTCTAAAAGCTCGCTCGTTTGCTGTGTCTTTCCATAAAAAAAAAACAGTGAAAACTTTTTCTTATTATGTGCTTGTAATTTACCTCTTCTTATCTTTAGTGCGACACAACAAAGTGCTTCTAAATGCGAAAAAAAAAATTAATAACTAAGAAAAATAAATATAAAATATGTAATTAAACTGAAACCTAATGAAAATCATAGTCTATTTTGAACTTGGAACAACTCTCGTCTCAAATTCACCATTGTCTGCTTTTTTCCTTAAACTCGTCCACACTGTGTGATGAGAGGAGGGTCCGCAATTTTTTTCAGAGCGAGAATATGAAACTAATTCATTTTTTCTTTAGGTATTCAATCTAGATCCAGGCAGATCATAACTTTTAAAAAGCGTTGGTGTCCCAGGACACCATGATTACTATGACTTAAATTATAACTTTGGATATAACTATCAAAAATCTTATAACTTTTTTAAATAAATCTTCATTATAAAAGTAGCAATACATCATCTAAAAATTAAATTGGACTTTTCGTAATATGTAATAGACCTAATAAGGTATATATGTGTATTAGATCGAAAAGAGCGAACGGACTATCTTAACAGTATGTTCCCTCTGCCTACTGTGCTATATGCGGAGGCTGGCTTGAAGCTGCCTAAACAAATCAATATATTATAATGAATTTTAATTATAAAAAATATGTCTTATAGGAATGGAATTCATTTACTAATTAAATTAAAAATATCCGCTCCAACTCTCAGCAGTTCCTATCAATTATTCACATAAAAATTCAACCACCGCCGTCTTGGCTAATGGACGCGTACTACGGACTACGGGTGAGGAGGAAACATCGTACTCTCCCACTTTACAAGTTTGCAGTATTAAACTTTTATTTGTGTGTAAATTCAATCGGACTAAGTATGTCACTTAAGTACTTTTGTATTATGGGCCTTATTTTATGCTTTGAGATTTTAGATTTGGATGGATGATTAATTAAGTATTGATATTATAGAGAGGGACGTTAATAACTCTTTAGAGCTTTTTGCTTGATTGATGTGCTTTTGTGATGCCATATATTCTTGAATATATTGAAATTGTGAATAGAAATTAAGAATAGTTTGATTAAAATAATATTGAAAAAAAAGTAAGTAGAACGACGAAAATTTCGGCCAGAAGACCGGGATAATTAGGGCTTGATGAGTGAAGCCTCCGTTCAGGAGTGTAAGCTGTAAATGCGTTAAGCTGTAATAATTTATGAACCATATGTCTTTAAGATTATAGGTATACTAGTTGCAGCACGCATTTCGTTTGTGTGGACTACAAAAGAAAATAATCTCGTTTCCTTTTAAAGTAGAAATGGAATTTGGAAATAACAACATTTAGCATTTCTCACCGCGTTGTCAGTAACTAAGTAACGGAAGAGTTTGGGGTACATTAAAGTTTAAGTATGTAACGATTATATTTAAATTGTATTTCGACAGGACATGAGTATAGTTTGTGTGTTCAAGAGCAACAAAGAATGTCATTTAGAACATTTATGTACAGTTGTGTAGCTCCACGGTCCCTTTAGCTCGGAAAATTTGATATTTTTTTGTGTTCAAAGGAACCGTAGAGTTTCTAAGTCAACGCAAACAAAATTTTTAAAACATTTTTGCATCACTTATGTATGAAAATGAATGAAAAATTACCGTTTACTTACGTGGACCGAAAGCAAAATATCCCAAAAGTGAAGATTTATTGGTATTTCAGAGAAAAAAATAATTACAAATTTATATTTGTAGTTCATTTCAGGTAAATTTAGTGCTTTCAACCGCCACATTAAATTTGTCATTTTTTAAAGTTAATTTTTATTTTGACATTCAATTCTGAATGCAAGGGTACAAAAATAATTGAAGTAGAAAATTATAAAAGGATTTTTAAATTCAGTTCTTCAAATATTACAATATGGCGAGGCCAGATTTCATTTTGATTTCGTAATTATGGCACGTAGGTACCAAGTTAAATGAGTCTTTAACATGTATACATTGTTACAGCGCAGGTACCATAGTTCGTTATTTTAACTCATTAAAAAGTATTAAGTACACGCTGTTCGTATAATTATAAAAAACATGTAACGATATAATAATAATTAAAGGCACAATATTTTTTAATTTTAATCAACCAGTTTGTTGGCAGAAAGAGTTTATTATTATATATCATTATACGCGGCGACGCTCACGATGTTTTGTGATTCCGCCACTCAACTAGCAATGCGTCAAATTAGACGGAAAGGGTTATACTTGTTTTCCAAGTTCCCCTCTGCCTTCCCTGCAATGTGCGGGTACAACGTGAAGTTGCAAAAAAATATCCGTTTTTTTTAAACTTCACTTTTTTCTTTGTAATTAAGTTCAAATATGTAGTTACGTTTAGTGTGTTCGATGTGGACTGGACCCCTGCGCTGCATTGTTCGTTACCTGCGCTATAGAACAAAAACAACAAGGAAATGTATTTACAATACCTTTAGAATGATCTGTCTACTTGTCCAACTGCGTGTCTGTCTGTATCATCGTAGATCCTGAACGTATGAACTGATTTCAGTGCGCTGCACTGATTTTGTTTATTGCAGTGTTTCTTTTAGTAGTTTAAGAACTACAGGCTCCTAGTCAACATGAGGTGGTGATATTTTTGGTTATTATTTTTTTATTTTAAATTTTCCTAACAAAATAATTTTATAACATCGTAACAGACGATATTGATAATTTCCCATTTTACATTGTGTACAGATGGATGGATGATACCTATCAGTACCCTTATAAAAATGGTCAGAAAATAGTTTATTGGAGTGTCTTAAAACTATGTTCCCTTTGCGTACCTTGCTGTAACCTGAAAACGCTTAAAGTTATAAATGTTTACAACTTCCTCTATTGTGATATGTACATTGTACATTAATAACAGTAAAGCTATCACTGGCAAGTGGCAGTCACCGCGCCAGTAATATCGCGCGGTGGCAGCAGCTACATTCGCATTTACGAGTACGTTCGCAGTTTTAGTGCGTCCAGTGATATATGAACGCCTGTTCAGCTATCTAATTAAAAACAAACTTTATCTATACTTTTTTTTAGGTTCACTCTGTATCTCGCACCTAGCACATGGGTAGGCAGAGGGAACCTAGGAGCCTAGTGTTAAAACACTCGTAATAGAGATAAACAAAATCAATTCAAATTTAAAATCAAAATATTCTTTATTCAAATAGACTTTAGCAAGTACTTTTGAATCGTCAGTAACAATTTTTTTTATAAACAGTCAACAAACAGACTAATTTATTATATGTATAAAAACAGAGTGACATAACACTAACTAGACATTAGTTACAATAAAAATATAAAGCTTAAAAGCTTAAAAAAGATTTTTGCTCAACAAAAATATAGTTTTAACTTCCAACTCATTATTGCTTTACAAGTATTGTGTTGTACGTCCAATCCGACGAGCGCCGCGTCGAGTGCCGCTTTGAGCAATTTACTCGACAACCAATAATTCTCTCAGCTTCTATACGCTTCAGCACGTTCGTAATTGAGATACTAATTAGTTTATTTTTAATAGAATGTGGCGCAATACATCATGGCGCAGCGGCACAAGCGTGTGACTGTCACTGATAGGTTGTGGGTTCAATCCCCACTCGAGGAAATGAAATATTTAATATTTTCAATTAAAAAAAAATGTTTTTTTCTTCGCTCTGGTAATAAGACAAAAGCGCGGCGTTGAGTTCCTCCACTCAACACGCAATACCTCAAATTCGGCGGAAAGTGAGAAATGGAAGTGGAACGGAGTGTCTTAATACTGGGTTCCCAAGATCCCTGTGCCTACCCTGCCATATAGGGATACAGAGTGAAACTAATAAAAAATAATAAATTA